>JAHSUH010001388.1:0-15617 GCA_025388415.1 Cynanchum wilfordii
GTCTTGCGTAGAGAACAAAGGAGGGAAAGCGAAATGGCAAGCGAAGGCCAGCTTTAGGCACACATTCAAGCTCATTACGGTCCCACTAAATGTAGCTATTAGACCGGAAGATTGTACTTTCGAGTTGAAGCGAAGTGTCCTTCCAAGCTATTCCACGTCGAGGATTACAATTTGGAGGATTTCCCTCAGAAAGCCCTTTGGAACATTTGGCCAAATTCACTTCCCCCTTATGTGATGGCTTTAAAAAGGGAAGTCTACGGTTGAAGAAACTATGTTAAGCCTATTCCGCACACTTTGAGGATAGAGCAATGGTTGTTGCAACTTAGTAAGTCTATTTCTACTTGGGAAGAGAGTTAGTAGGTACCTTCCTTGGAGTATTATTCGTGACTAAGATCTTGGAATTTAGAAGAAAGCGATTTCGAGCTTTGCCTACGCAGCAAAGAAGAGACAGGTTTTTGAAGCTTAGGAATGGAGATTAAAAAGAGTTGGATTCGATTATATGCTCCCCAACACGGCCTCTCTCAGGGCCTCTCATGATGCAACAATTTTACGGAGGCATGAACGAGTTGGGAAAGCAAATTCTTGATGGCTTGAATCGCAAAGGAGAAGTTGCCAGGATGAATGAAGTCCGTCTTAGGCGGCTCTTGGCGTATGTATCAGGCGAACCCCCCAAATCTTGCGCGAGACGGCGTTCGAGCAAAGCCCATTAGAAACGCCAGAGTCCACGTGGCTTCATCGCTTCATCTTCTTTTGAAGAACAAATAGAGAGTTTGAGATCGCGATTCAACTCTCCATTGAATCTCCTTCAAGGGAAGAGGAGCGCTCGAGAGAACGTGAGTTTAACGTGTGCGAGTTTTGCCGCCAGAGTCCACACTTCGGCGGACGGGCTAGCATCGGAAATGGGATTCTTTCGATTCCCTAGGACAAAGTTCTGTTGATGTCGTACAAAAAGACGCACCCCCGTGGGAACTCCCTCTGACTCACTCGTGGAATCGTCCCGACTTTTAGTGAAGAAATAATTGAACTCGGTGGCGCTCGTCGAATTTTTAGAGGCTAGATAGGGATATCAATGAGTCGCATTACCTCCTCAAAGAACTTACACCCCTTGATTCCATCTCGGAGATCAAAGACATGATGAAGGGGATGATAAGCTCTGAGAGAGAGAGATGGTCGAATCAAATAAAAGATTCAAGAATCCAACGAGGAGAGGATGAAACAGACTGTCTCGGTTGAAGCTCGCGAAGCGTCGATTCCAATCAATCTTGGCTTCAAAACTTGGAGGTGCAAGTAGGATAATTGTCCAAGCAATTCCCGTAGCGTAAAAGAATACTTCCTAGTGATTTCACTCCCACCAAAAGCATAAATCTTTTGATTTAAAAATCTTATTTTTGGGATGATCCGTTTTTATTACGTTTTTTGTGTTGATCAAATTATTCAGAAGATGTGTTTAGGGAAGCCAGAAGGTTTTGAGATCCTAGGAACATTGTCGCACGGGACCGAGCGGGGAGGACATCTGGCTGCAAATAACCTTAGCACATCAGAGAGAAAGTATTAGAAGCTGGATTTTATTATTGCGGTGTTCAAAGATCTGGCGATCTTTCATAAGCGTCGATGCATGTCGAAAAGCGGGAAAAATATCCACACGAGGGGGCCGGATGCCACAACAAATTTTCAGTGTGAAATTTTTTGATATGGGGTATTGATTTCATGGGACCTTTTCCTTCTTCTTTTAGAAATAAATATATTTTAGTAGTCGTTTGAATATTTCCCTAGTAGGTAGGAAGCCAGGAGCTTGTGCTCTTAGCGATGCTAAAGTTGAATGCAAGTTTCTTCAAGCGTTTATTTGTAAGATTCGGATGTCAAAAGCTTTAATCCACGATAGAGGAACCCATACGCAATTCTCAACTCAAGAAAATCCTCAAGAGATATGGAGTCAGCGTCGACGATCCGCGTCTTATCGTCCCCTCAAGCAAGTGGACAAGTGGGAGTAGCAAGTCGAGGAATCGAGAGAATCTTGGAAAAGAGCAAGTGAATTAACGGGAAAGACTAGTCCTCGAAGTTAGATGATGCTTTATGGAGGCTTTTCGGATGGCATTTTTCGTACTTAACACGGGATTCTCTCCATATCGTCTCCTCTACAGTAGAAACTTATCACTTACCCGTTGAAATCGAACATAAGGCTTTTGGGCTCTTCAAAAGTGCAACAGAGATGACGAACTTTCCACAAGGAGAGAGAATATTGCAACTTCACGAACTCGAGGAATGGAGATTTCAAAGCTTACCAAAATTCTTTGAATTTTAAGATGAAAACCAAATTGTGGCATGATAGACGTCTTCGGGGTCAAAAGGAATTTTCGGTGGTGATAAAGTTTTAATCTTTAATTCGTTTAAAAATGTCTCGGGGAAAATTAAAAAGCTATTGGACTGGTCCGTTCGTCGTTTCTCTAAGGTTTTTCCATACGGAATAAGCGGAGTACTCGAGAGGATGGATCAAAATTCAAAATCGCGGACAACGATTAAAACGCTACGCGGAACCTTTCAACAAAAGCGAATAACTCGCTTTGATCTTAATCGGGGAGTTTATTTTCTTTGTTTTTTTCTTTCCGCACTTTATTCTTATTTTTTCTTTGTTTTCTTGTCTTCATAGTTTTGTTTTCTAAGCTTTCTTATTTTCCTCAAATAAGTTGTAGGGGTATTACTTTTACACTTGAGAGACAGTGTAATTTTTTCAGAGATTATTTAGGGTAGGTGCGCACTCGATGTTATCTCCCATTTTATCTCAAAATTCCAAAAAAAAAAAAAAAATTGAGAATTTTTCAAAATAATTAGTTTACTTGAAAAGATTGTTTTGTGAACTTTTTGTAGGAATTTGAGTTGCTTAGATGATGATATAAACATATGTGTTGATTGTTAAAAGTCTCGAGATTTGATTTGTTTCATCTCGTTGATACTTAATGCACGAGCATGATTATAGGAAAAATCCTGAGAATTTCTTTTTGACATATTTATTTTTGGTTGATTGTACTGATTATTGGACTACTTTTGGACAATTTATTTGAATAGTATTAAGTCTTTTGGGAATGGAAATGACTTGAGTTTTCATTTGAAAAATTCTTTTGAGATACTTACAACTCTTTAATTTTTCCGTTGAATAAATTGTTAAATAAAAGGTTGTTACTGTATGTATCCTTTGCTACTTGAAGCACCGCTTCTTATGGGAATTGAATGCAATTTTCTCCTAAGGTCCTCGGGATGCAGGAGTCATCGGAGTGGAACTCGTTACAAGGGTAGTTAAAGTTGATATTGTTAAGCGAACTAAAATAAAAACCTTGAAAAAAAAACCCAGTGAATAAAATTTTACTTTTGAATAAGAAGCTTGTTTCTTGAGATTTGATTGTGATTATTTCGTTGTTGAAGTTTTTGATCGGCCAGACCTCTTTATTTGGATAGTTGTTTTGAAAGAAAGTTTACCCGTTTGGATCATCGATTGAGATAGGGCACACACTTCACTCAGGATGATTTTATGATCGTTTTTCGTATTCAAGTTGAAAATGTTTTGTTCAAATTGAGTTTTCTTGATTTAGACATAAAACATTTGATGAGGTATAGAAGTGAATCATTCCTTTAGCACTTTGTTGATGAGATCTTTGAAAAGTAAACTAGTCTATGTTGAAATTTTTGAGGAAATTCATGCACATCTTAAATAAATTGAATTTGCTTTTTGAGCTATTTGATGTTAGTTTGTTTCTTCTTAAACTTCTTCTATTTGATTTGCTTGAGGACAAGCAAAGTTTAAGTTGTGGGGTATTTGATAACATCAAATATGATCATGATTTGAGATATAAATTGTGCATGATTTGTGATTATAATTGTATTAAATTGAGATAAATTGATTGATTTTGGGTTTAATTGCAAATATTCCGTTTCAGGTAACTTCTGGGGCAAATTGGTGAAAAAGATAAATTCGAGAGGCAAAAGTGCAACATTCGGAAACGCACGCGTGGGCGATTTCCCACCCGTGAGTAGATTTCCTACGCCCGTAAGGCCCGGATTAAACGCCCGTTGCCCTGTGTGCGACGCCCGTATGAATTAACGTCTCCCTTACGCCCGTAGCACTCTGGATCAAGCGCGTAGAGAAGAAGCACTCCAAGCACTATAGCAGTAGGGCTACGCACGCAAGGATGCTCTATCCAGAATATTTTTTATGTAAAATGACGATTTTACCCCCTGGTTTTAGTAGATCTATAAATACTAGAATTTTTAGCATTAATTAGATTGGCTTGGGGATCGGGATTATATTTCACATTGTTCTTAGATATTGAATATCATATTGGGTTCTTCTTCAATTTCATATATTTTGGTATAGAATTTGGGAATTTCTATTATTTTGATTGAATAACTTTGATTAGATAATTCCCTAGGTTGTTTTAGTGAATAAATGTTTCTAGTTAGGTTATGAAATCTCTCCTTGGTCTATGAGGTAGAGTTTTGTGACTTGATCAAGAGGATTTTGAGCTACTTCAACCATTCAAGCTTCAAGGAGCAAGAAGAGGATTCAAGAAGAAAGTTGAGGTGTAGAGATCTTTCCGGATTCAATTGACAATTGGTTTTGGAATTATTTTCTTACCTTCTTCAAGTATTTTTTGTTGATAATTCTTGTAATCTAGTTTACCAACCCAATAGGAACTCTCTTCTCCTACATTTCTTTAGGGTAGAAGTGGTTGGTTTCATGTTATACTTTCACTATGGGATTGATCTATTGTGAGTTGATTGTTATGATTTCATTAACTTGAATTGCAATTTCAATTATGGCTTTGATTTGATTGTTTATCTTGAGTTGAGCTCTAATTCGATCTTGTGGTTCGGGTTAACACTAATTGTTAAGCCGGACCTTGGATATACGATTAGTGCTAGGTTAGTTGGATTGTCTTCCTATTGATGTACCGGACCTTGGATGATTAGTAGGGATTTGATCTTACTAATATATTCGAGTTGTTCTTCACGTATGAATTTCTTTCAACGACACGTATTGAGGAAGTTCATCTTTAGACTCGGATTTGGTGAAATTGTAATAGTTGAATCATGATACTTGATTTTGTTGTGAAGTGTATCCTCCACTCTCTCTAATGTGTTTAGTGAGTTCTTCACATATTCAATATTATCTCATCCATGATTTTACTTTACTTGCTTTTAATTTGCTTTCTAGGATTTAGAATTCAATCTTATCATTCTTGATATTGGTTGATTTACTTGTTGAATGATCCTTATTCACAAATCATATTCATAATTAGTTTGATTATATTTTCCACACTAGAATTTAATAGAAGTCTTAGGGAAAAAACGATTTTTATAAATTTAAAATATGAATATCACCTTATTTACTAAACTATTTCGATAGGTTTCTGCTAATTGAGTTATTTTATTTAGTGACAAAACTATTTTAATCATAGAGATTCTTATTATTTTTTTAGTATTATTTATTCGATTATTTATATTATTTTTATTATTTATATATAACTCAAAATAACACATCATTTACTAAACTATTTCGATAGGTTCTCTGTCTAGTTGAGTTTATTTTCTTAGTGACAATTCTATTTTAATCTTGAGAGTTCTTATTATTTTTAGTATTGTTTTATTCAATTATTTATATTATTATTATATATAAATATAGCTCATCAAACATATAGTCAAAAAAATTATCAGTCCCATGCAATCTGCTTTCTTGGCCTAACGAAGAGCCTTTGACAACATCATTATAGCTCGGGAAGCATTGCATTTGGTAAACAAAAACAAAACCAAAAAAGATTTAGTTATCAGTCACTACATTTAATGGAAGCACCTACCCCGGATTTGAATCGGTTATCGTCTTTTGATTATAGTCCCGACGACCGCAACACGTTTTGACCTCAATGACATTGCAACATACTTTCCGAGAAGGGAATTCGATTGCTGATAGACTAGCTCTTATGGGGAGGGAATCTGATGATCAATCACTACATTTAATGGAAGCACCTACCCCAGATTTGAAGCAATTACTGTCTTTTGATAATAGTCAAAAGACTCCAACACTTTTTGTGAAAAAAGGCCTTCGCTAAACTCTGATCGTGTTTGTTTGTTTATTTTACTTTCTTCTTTTGTTTTTTACTTTTTCTGCATATGTATTAGGCGTAGACTGCTTTTCGGCTTGTATTTCCTGTTTTACCCTTTCATTATCTTGTAATTTTTTTTTTAGGGGTATTATCTTGTACTTGTATTTTCTTATTATTAATGCATCATTTTTTTACCAAAAAAAAAAAAGAAAAAAAAAGAAGAAGTGTAGTCTACTATTAAGGCATCGTACAAGTAGGGCTTTATTTTTTTATTTTTTTTATTTTTTTGGGTAAGTTGGACAATACATTAATAAAGAAGAAGAAAAGTGCAAAAACGGAAACAGAAGGCATAACACAGGAAAACAAAGAAAGAAACTAAGATGGATCCACACAAGATTTCAGACCCGAAACCTTGGATGGATCCACCGAGCCACTAAAATTAGATTGGAAAGAGCCCACTTAGCGTGAAAATAGGCACAGAAATTAAGCTACGTGCAATAAATTTCAAAAATTAAAAACATTTGGGGGCTAGAATTCTCCGTCCTTCAATTCTCCGTTTAGCTAAGTAGGGCTTTGTTCTTAAACAATGGAATAAACCCCCCAAAAATCCCTCCAAAAATCAAAAAAAAAAAAAAAAAAAAAATCTTCTCCTTTTACCAAAAACCCACTTCATCTGATCTTCTTCAACCTCTGAAAATCCAATTTTTACCAGATCAAGAACAAAGGGGTACAAATCGTTGCATCAATGAATGTGGAGAAAGCTTCAGATCTGTTATCTAAACCCCAAGCATCGTTGTCAAGGTTTAAACTGAAGACAAAGCAACAAGAGTTGTTAATTAGGGTTACGATCTTATTATTAGTATACATCTTGGCCTTTATTACTAGGCTGTTCAGTGTATTGAGATATGAGTCGATGATCCATGAGTTCGATCCATACTTCAATTATCGGACGACTCTGTTTTTGACTGAGAAGGGTTTTTATGAGTTTTGGAATTGGTTTGATTCGGAGAGTTGGTATCCTCTTGGTAGAATCATTGGAGGGACACTTTATCCTGGTCTTATGGTCACTGCAGCCTTCATTTACTGGACTCTTCGATTTCTCAGGTTCGATTTTTGTTTTAGGGATTTTTTTTCATTATTATTGTTTTTTTTTATTTGGATTTTTTTTGAAATGTAGGAAATGGGATATTTATTATGGATTTTGGTATATGTTTTCTAGATTTTTGAGGTTGATATATCTCTATATACGGGAATTTGAGGCGTTAGTTGCTGGGTTTGACTTTAATATGCTATAGTTTAATGATGAATGTTTATATCTTTGTATAACTATTTGTCATTTGGAAGAGTAATACAAATGTTGACATGTAGAAAGTTCATTCTTTTGGTTCAGACTTTAGCTTTTGTTATTTTTTCCTTTTTTTTCTTAGGAATTTTTTCTCTCTCTCTTGTTGTTGATGAATTTCTGCTGTTTTGGAAGAAAGCCAAGCTGCATTTGTTCAGTAAATTTGGAAATTGGATAAATTTCCTGCCCATTTCAAGTTTTAGAAATGGGAACTATTATTTGATTTTAAACCTTGTCCATAACAGGCAATGGCTTTACACACTTTTAGTTCGGATCTGTCAGTCTCTAGGGCTTGAATGGAAGCTTAATCTAAGAAATTATGCATTTGAATATCTAAATGTTAGTCCTAAGTATTGCACATGTACTCTGGTAATATGGTGTTGAATCTGGTAGAATATTGTAATTCTTAATGCAAATATTGCATCCCACATTAATCTCGAGCATGCAGCTAATATTGGGTTCTATGAAGAAGAAAACTATAATAAAAATAAAAGGGTCACTCTCTGTTGTTACTGCTACAAGGAGAACATGATGAATTAAACGTATTTGAGTTCAACTTTTAACTCTTTCTACCATCTTAATAGTGATTGCTATGTTGGTCAGGTTGATGTATCATAGTATGGATTCCTGCTTCTAAATGTGATAATCTTGTGGCTGGTTCTTTTCATTTCTTTCTTTCTGTCAGCTTTTGCTCCTTACACTTGATTTGCATGCCGATATGCAGTTTGTTTAAACCTGTTTTTCAGCTAAATCTGTGCTTTCTGGAAATTCAAATTACTCAGAAGAGAACCAAGCCTTGGATATCCCTAACTCTGTTTAGAGTGTTTCATGCTAATTATCTAGAATTCTCTTTTAGTCCTTTCTTACAGTTATATGAGCAATATCTTAAATAAAGATTTTGCAATGCATCAGGTTTGCTGTTCACATTCGTGAAGTCTGTGTGCTCACTGCCCCATTCTTTGCCTCTAACACCACTTTGGTTGCTTACTTCTTCGGCAAGGAGTTATGGGATTCTGGTGCTGGGCTTGTAGCAGCAGTATTAATTGCCATTTGCCCTGGTTATATTTCAAGATCGGTTGCAGGATCATATGATAATGAGGGGGTTGCTATCTTTGCATTGTTGCTCACCTTTTATCTCTTTGTTAAGGCGGTGAATACGGGTTTACTTGCTTGGGCTCTGGCTTCTGCATTTGGATACTTCTATATGGTATCAGCATGGGGTGGTTATGTCTTCATAATTAACTTGATTCCCCTCTATGTGCTGGTTCTGTTGATTACTGGGAGATACTCAATGAGATTGTATGTAGCTTATAACTGCATGTATGTGTTAGGAATGTTGCTGGCCATGCAGATCCGTTTTGTAGGTTTTCAGCATGTGCAGTCTGGAGAGCATATGGCTGCAATGGGTGTGTTTTTCTTACTGCAGGTATCTACTATGTTCCTCATCTGGCTTCAATATTCAGGGATAATTTGAGTTTAACAGGACTGTTTATTAAAAAGGAAAAGAAAAAATAAATAGGCGTCTGAGAACTTGGGTTGGTTGAATATCTTTATCAGCTTAAGACTAGGGTTATAACCATCATCCTTTAACTACTTTGGTTTCTCCTAACAAAGTTCCAGAATCATAATTACTGTGCATAAATAGTTTGTGATTGTACTCTCTAGATGTTATTGAAGTTAAATATATTCAACGACTGTTGCTAATCCATAGAATAAAAAAACAAAAAAAAAAAAAAACAGATGATTATAATTTCTAAAAGCTTGTTAAGAGATATTTCTGTAAGGTATGATTCATATCCTTTATAAGAGTTGTTACAAGTGGCCTTTGGTTCATTGATTGCATAATTAGTTGGAAATATTGAATTTGATATCTAAATTGTTTTGATTGGCTTTCTTATTGAGAATGATAGAAATGTATCTAATTACTGCATGTATGAAATCCTATCTGGCAAGGCTTTTAGCAACATATACTTAGCCACTGAGCTCTTTTCATCCTTTTTGTACTCTTAATGAAATTGTCTAGATGTGAAAATGATTCAGTCTTTGGCAAGAATATTTGGAAAAGCATATGAATAAGTGCTTCCTACTCGGTATCTTTTAATCAGAGATGGCTGGTTGACTCATTTTCATTTGACTTTGCCTAGTTTCTTTATTATACTTCTGTGAGGGTTCTCACAATCTCGGACTAAATTTGAATCATGCTTGCAGGTATTTTACTTCTTGGATTGGGTTAAATATCTACTAAATGATCCAAAGCTATTCCAAGCTTTCTTGAGGATCACAGTTTCATTTGCAGTGGGTTTGGGTGCCATTACCCTCAGTGTTGGCACTGCTTCTGGATACATTTCCCCTTGGACAGGACGATTTTACTCTTTGTTGGATCCAACCTATGCAAAGGATCATATACCAATAATTGCCTCTGTATCTGAACATCAACCAACAGCATGGTCATCATTCATGTTTGATTTTCATATACTTCTCATCCTTTTCCCAGCAGGTCTATATTTCTGCTTCAAACGGCTGTCAGATGCTACAATATTCATCGTGATGTATGGTCTCACAAGCATGTATTTTGCTGGGGTTATGGTTAGGTTAATTCTTGTTGCTACACCTGCAGTTTGCCTTATTAGTGCCATTGCAGTCTCAGCCACTATAAAGAATTTAACACAGCTGGTTAGGGAAAAGAAGAAAACCACTCATAGTGGTCCTACCAAAGGAACTGCTAGTTCAAAGACTTATTCTAAGGTTTGACCATTATGCACAACTGTTTAGGATTATGTATACTTTTATTTTTGTGGGCTTGACCTCTCCATAGACCTATATCAAACCATCTAGAAAAGAAGACATCTCTCAATGGAGCATATTTGTATTACAGCATGTCTTATCCTTTGGTTCTTAAATAGTTTGTGAAATTTAAGAAAAATAGATGGTCCTTCTGCAACTTGGTTTTTAGCAGGAGAAATATAGTTATCAGCACAATGGAGTCTAGATAGTAACCTCTTCTAGAGATGACTAACTAGCAAGGTGATCAGAACTTTGTGGTTCTCTTGAATTCTTCAATTTTTTTTAAATTTTGCATATAATCTTCAGTTTCTCAAATTTTTTTTCCACAGAATGTCTGAAATGCATGAACAGTCTTTTTCAAATGCCTGTACGCTTCTTACTCGAAGTGTTTATAACATAATAGTTGATAAATAACAGCATATCTTCTTTGAAGTAGGTCTCTATTAGTTTGATGCACTCTTCATATTTGAAAATTATATCATTGTTTAGGGTACTGCATGTTAATTGTTATTCTAGTATAAACATATGTTTGATCCATAGAAAAAGGGAAAAAAAAAAAAAATGAAAAAGGGAAAAAAGTAAACTACAAAGTGCAAGTATGACGTTTGTTAACATCCTTTTAGTATTGCTCACAATTAGGATATGCATGATTTTTTGTTTTACTTTTCTGGACATTATGCTTGGGCTCTGCTCATGCTGCGAGGCAGGGTTATAGGCTATTGTTTCTTTTGAATGTTTTGGGAAGTCCATTATGGATGTCATTCATGGAGAAAAATGTTTATTCTTTCATTTATTCCTGCAGGGTTCTTTTGACCAATCTCTGCCTTTCCAAAGAAATGGTGCTATAGCACTCCTTCTTGGTGCTTTATACCTGCTGAGCAGATATGCTATCCACTGTACTTGGGTCACATCTGAGGCATACTCATCTCCGTCAATTGTCTTAGCTGCAAGGGGTGCCCATGGCAACAGAGTCATTTTTGATGATTATCGTGAAGCATACTATTGGTTGCGGCACAACACTCCTCCAGATGCTAAGGTTATGTCATGGTGGGATTATGGTTATCAGATCACTGCCATGGGTAATAGAACAGTTATTGTGGACAATAACACATGGAATAATACTCATATTGCTACCGTTGGACGTGCAATGTCATCTTATGAGGATGAAGCATATGTGATTATGAGATCACTGGATGTGGACTATGTTCTAGTTGTGTTTGGAGGCGTTACTGGATATTCTTCTGATGATATTAACAAGTAAGAATGTATTCTGTTCCCAGTATCTTATAATGATTCTTTTGGTATATTTTGGTCATTTAATCATATGGATGAGTACTAATTCAGAAGCACATAAAACAGATAATCTCTGAGCACCAGAAGAAAATCTCTTATGGAACATGTTCAAAAACCTGTATTATGTTTTGTGTTGGTACCACTTAATTATCTTCAGTTGAGTTAGTATGTCAACTTTTCTGAAGGCAACTATATTTCTCACATGCTGCAAAAGGTTGATTATTTGTTTTTTCTTTCTTAGTTCAAATCTGCAGCCTTTCATTTCCAAAAGATTGCAAAAGAGAATTTTCCATTCTGATAATCTTTTGTTTCTAATTATTCCCAAGGGTTTTAGCGAGTTAGGTGGTATTCCTAATGCAATAAAGCCCTAGCACCTTGATTTTTATGGCTTTTTTTATAGCTGATTTAACCTGGGGGCAATTTGGCACCTCAATCTTAAAATGAGATTTCTTGGATTCAGTTTACACATGATTGAAATTCATTACCCTGTTTATTATTTCCCTCGTACTTTCCTTCTACTTGTGTTTTAACTTTGCTTTCTTCCTCTTAACTGCTGTTCTTAATTGAACAATCAAATTACCAGGTTTTTGTGGATGGTGAGAATTGGGGGTGGAGTTTTCCCTGTGATTAAGGAACCTGATTACCTTGTTAATGGAGAATATCGTGTGGACAAAGGAGCAGCTCCAAAGATGCTAAACTGTCTCATGTAAGTTGTTTGTTTCTTTCTCACTTCTATTATTTTAATTTTCTTCTGTAGTTGCTCTGAAAATTCATGGCAGTATAATCTTCAGTTTTGCTAAAACTAAAATTAACAAATTAGCATGAATATGTGCTTAATGTTGACCTGCCATCGCTTTTGTTGTTTCTTAGATGTCCAAAATACTGACATTTGTCACAGATCTAATTCTATGTTTAATAGCATAGGCCAAGGCCGAGTCATAAATCAGTATTCACAAATCTAGGGCCTGGAGTTTCATTGCATTCACATAACATGAAATTTTTCCCTTTTACTCCATACCTTTTTTTAAATTTTTTTTGACATTGCATTTTGTGTATGTCTTTTGCCTCATTGCTGTCTTAACTCTCTTAGATTTCAAATTTTTGCTGCTTGCCCCGTTATGTGTTTCATTTTTCTGAATTTAATCTTTACCTCTTGATTTGGACATCAGGTACAAGTTATCATACTATCGATTTGGTGAGCTGACTACAGAATACAGCAAGCCTCCTGGGTATGTCCCCTTCATCTTTTCTGTCTATTCATCCAGAAGTTGTTTTTGTATTTTTGTATGTTTGATTAAAAATAGGAATGGATTTGGGGAGCTTCTTATGTTGTGTGAAATTTGTGCTTAACTCTAAACAAAAGGAAATGTAAGTGATGTCATGTAACTACTAAAATTCAATAAGATTAGGGGTGACAATATTATACCCAATATGAAAATGGTATGGAGGTTAGAGGTTTATGGGTTTGTGTCAAAGTGGGTTGATATGTTTTCATTGTGCATACACGATTTTAATTTGCTAAATTAGAAACTTTATTGTTAATTATTAATTTTACTTAAATTCTCGATAAAATTGATATTTGAATACTAAGGTCCATGTGGACAACAATTATATTAGTTAAGATATAGTTTGACACCGCTAAATGTCATTTGGTTAAAATTTTTATAGGATATCATTTCACCCTCCTAATTTGAAGTAAATGATTGGTAAATCATTTGCCTTTCACAACTACAATTCCACCTCACAATTTTCTTTTCCTGTGTTTTAATTCCCCATTCATTACACCCACCCACCCATAAAACCGCCAACATATTTTCCAAAATAAGATTATCATCTTTTTATCTTCTTTAAACTTTATCTTTGAAATATATTTTATTGTATTTATTTCAAACTTTCAGGTTGTCACAGAATATGAATGAATTTTATTATTAGACTAATTAGAGAAATAAGCTTAAAAAATTTTAATATTAGTTTTGATGGATATAGAAAATAAATATTTTTAAATTAAAAATTATCTTCCAAAATTTCTACATTTTAATATTAAACCCAATTACTAACTTTAGCATACCAAAATAAGGACTGATTTTAGCTATGTGCCAGGACTTCGTTTATCTTGTGGGTATGCTATATAAGCTAATATTACTGTAGTTGTCCAGAAAGCCTATCATGGGGTGGTCTTAGTCAACATTCTTATATTGGGGGTCTCAAATTTTCTATTCACAGTGGGGGATAATAAAATGTTTATCCATATTAAAATTAGAATTTACGGTCAAATAACTTTTAGTTTGTCATTACTATAGTTCAAATTTGATGGATTTTGATCCCTAAACAATTATATATATATATATATATATATTCTCTCAACATTTTTTATATGGATGCTAATCATGTCAAGTTTTCTAAGCCATTTAATGCAAACCAAATCCATTCAATAATCATATTCAAGATCTCACCCGATATTTAATAATTGTGTTAATTCTACTCAATTCTTTACTTGTTTGACTATTTAACTCTATACTCCCAAACACTATAAAATTACATATTTAACGTTACAAATTGTTAGATATATAGATAAAATTAATTTTAAAATTTTAAAAGAGCAAGTCTTTTATATGATAATAACATTCAACTTATCAATGAAATATAATCTTTTACTAAAATTTTATATAAAAATAATTCATTGAATTTTATATATACATATTGAGGTCGAGGGGAGGGAGGAGGGAGGGGAGTGTGGTAAGGCCCAACCATACATAAAATGGACTAAATAATGTGTTGGTTCAAATGGTAAGTAGTTTGGTTGTTAAAGTGAGTTTGAACTGTTTTAATGGATAAGTGTATTAGAGGATCTTGCTTCTGAAATAGGGTCTTGACTTGATTCAATTCCTGAGGTCCAAAGGGATTCATAATATACACTAGTATACTACTATATTATAGCAGTGACATTCTTTTGTTTTTAGTTTTTATACAAATAACTGAATTTTATTTCCATTGATCCAGAATTTTGATTATATTTAGGAGTGAAGGAATGCTTTACAAGACGTGTGTGTTTTGATTTTTACCTCTGGAAAGCCTTCTACTTTGAAAGAAGCAGTTTGCTGAATGACTTTTGTTTGTTTACATTTGTTTGTTTGTTTGTTTTGGTAGATACGATAGAGCAAGAGGAGTTGAAATTGGAAATAAAGACATAAAGTTGGAATACTTGGAAGCATACACGACGTCAAACTGGATAGTTAGAATATACAAAGTGAAGCCACCAAACAATAGATGGTGATGAAGAGAAATGTGATAATAATTTATGTGGTGAAGAGATATTCTAATGATTTCTTTTTAAGTCTAATGTTTTTGGGAGCTCCCAACATGTTAAAGCAAATAACCCTTTTTGCAGAATGTTTGTAGGAACTCAATGAATGGTGTATGTATCCATTTGTAATCTCAGCTGCTGCCAAATGGTGGATTTGTCTCCATCTGATCACTTCAATGGAGTTGAAATACATTTCTCAATGAGCCAGAATGACTGAAAATTATTAGTGAGGAGGGTAAATAAATGTTTGCATATAATACTCGTTAAAGGTTTTAGGCATAACAAGTTGAAACAGACATGTATTCTCATACATAATTTCACTAACAAAAATTACATTTTTAAGTGTTAAAACAGACATGTTCCTTTTTTTTTCCCTTCAAGGTATCCACCTATGTTAGTGTTAAAGGCTTTTCTTTTTGAAACGAAGATGGTTGAGGTATGTATATTAAGCCTAATCCCTAACAAATAACAGTACACACAATCCCTTTAACATACTTCCAATATCATATAAAACACTTGCATAGATCTGATTTTTGGAAATTCATCCACATTACTTATAATTACTAAGGATTTTTTTTTTTTTTTTTAAATGTATTTTGTTGATTAATCTGAGAGATTTTGTGAGAAAATACTTTCCCAGATTACAACAGGTTTTTGCTAAAAACTGTTTCCTAACCTGAAGTTGAATTAAACTTAAAACCTTTCATATGTATATCTAAGTGAAAAATAACCACATCAGACAGGCTCTACTCTTTGTTCTTGGTACAGATGCTATTCACCCACTAGATTATAGATAATGGAC
>JAHSUH010001391.1:0-46236 GCA_025388415.1 Cynanchum wilfordii
TAAAATTTTTCATTTGTATGATAGATAAAATAATAATAATAAAATGAAAATAAAGTAATATCATGAATAATTTTGAATTTTGTGTGCTTTCCCCGCCTACTTACCAGTATACCTAATTAATTATTTTAGGTGTATACATCAATCTATATACGTAGTTCATAATATAGCGAAATCATTTGTTTATTTATTTATTTTTAAACATAAAAAAATTGGATTCGAAACAAATTCTCAACCAATAGTTGCTCTTAGAATTGAAGTTTGCAAATTGGATATCAATATTTGTTCCTTTCTTTTTTTTAATCTCGTTTAAATGTCCCTTTCAATCTGATGTAGACTTTTCCAAATAATAATTATAATAATATAAATAAAAATAATAGACAAACAAATTAAACTGATGACACGAATACAAAATATATATATATATAAATTTGTTCTCACTACTAGATGACAAGTACATTTTAATTCAAGTCCTACATTAAAGATTAGATAAAAATTGCATAGAATATAATGTGTTGTACTCTACTCTATTTATATGATGCATTTTGGGAAGGTGTCCATTAAACAAAATATATATATATACCCTCAAGCATTTTTTAGTGTACTCCTGCATCAAAGGCTCTCTTCGATTCGATTCCAATAATTGTTTTAATTATTATTTGTATTTTTTTCAATAAGTTTGGAAGAAGTTTGACCTCATCAATTTTTATTTTTTTTTATTTTCTTTATTTTCATTTTCTATTTTCTTTGGGGGACTTGTATTAATTTCGAACGTGTCTTACAACCGAGAAAAACTTGGGGGTCCTTTCTATTTTTGATCCGGGGACGATAGGTTCAAGAGATGAGAGAATTAAGAATAATACCCAAAAGACTAATTCAATCCAAAATGACGTACCAAAAAATATAACATTTTTGTTACTCGACCAACTATTAGGAGAAGCAAATACAATTCGCACGCTAATCAATAAGATTGATGAAATAATAATTAATGCAAAAACATCCAATTGGAAAGCAAGAGTCATGCTTTTAATCCTCCGAGCTACCAAGAAAAGAATTTTTACCATTCGATCCCTCTATTAGCCAAAAAATTGTAATAAAATAAGCAGAGGGATTTTACTTTACCATTAATCCATCGATTTTATACGACCTATTACTAACCTCTTTTACCATACACTGGGGTCAAGGTAAACATTTTTTTCACAAAAGGGCATGCTCGAATATGCGGATAGTCGGATCCATCTGTAGATTCCTACCCGAGGTATTCCTATGTCTTTCTACGTATAGTGGTGGATATCACCACGATGGTCATGTTCTATTTGGAGTAATAAAATAAAAAATGTCTTTCAGAGAGATGGTTGAGTGGTTGATAGCGTCTTGAAAACCGGTATAGTTTTGAACAAAAAAACTCGAGGGTTCGAATCCCTCTCTCTCCTTTTTTTTTTTCATTGAATAGGTTTGTTTTTTTAGTAGTTTTTCCCAGACGAGTATTGTAAAGAAGGAGAAATGGCTCGGCTATCTCACCGAGCCAGGCCAAAAATAGATTTTGATTATATAAATAAGTTGAAAAAAAGAAGAAAAAAGATTTAAAAGAGATTTTAAGAATGACCCGATCCCAAGATGTATGATGGAATGAAAGGGATTATTCTTGTTTCAAGCATTGGATTTTCTGTCTTATCTCAATTAAGAGGGGTCATGGAAAGAACAGGTTCAAAATCACGATCAATCCCTTTTTCAAATCTTGCGTTGCATGAGCCCTTCCCCGTGTGCCACAAATGGCTTTCAAAGAAGAAGAATCCTAGAACAAAAATGAGAAGCAATCAACTTCTAGGGGAGACATAATTTGATCGACTACATCTCCCCAAAAGATAATGCCAACGCACGAAATTTAAAGATCCTAAAGGAGCATGAGTCATATATTCTTCCTTCAATCCTTCTCAAGCCTTATATGCTTGGGGAGGTTGTATGTCTTTTTGAAAGTCCAACCTACTTGGACCCCTTAGAGGTTCTAACCAACGAGCACGCTTATCCCAAAAAAGTATCGCTTTCATCTCCAAAAATGACTTCTTCTGTTGGAGAACGCCTACACAAGAAAAATTGTTGATAAAACTCCAAAATGACATTTTCTTTTGATCAAAATTTTTTTCTTTCCTTATCATTTAGAAAAGAAAAAAAATTTTAGAATAGTCAAACATTCTCTATAATTTCTCTTAGATTCGAACCCATAGCTGATGATAGAACTAGAATAGATATTTTTTGTTTCCTACTTACACGAACCCATATCCTTGCTTTTCTATCAATCTCTAAATTTGATCTTCCTCCCCAATCTGATATTATGGTGCTAGTATAGACAAAAATTCCGTTATGGTCCAACTCTGACCGGTAATAAATACCGGGGCTTTGCAATATCAGATTGACCACAATTCTACATATTCCATTTACTACAAAAGTTCCTAGGAAATTCATTTGAGGAATGTTCCTAATAGAAATCGTTTGTTCTTGCACATCCCTACAAGGTTTCCAAATTAATCCTACGAATACATATAATTCAAAAGAATATGTGAGTAATTCATACACAACATCTCTTTCTTTTATCAAAGGTTCTACTAATTGATATGTTTGAAAAGAACTTTATAAGTTTCCAAAAATCAAAGATACATAACAAGAAATCAAATTTGAAGGAGGCGAGCAGAAGATTTGCGCGTGAAATGAGATTATTGAAGAATTGTTAATGCACGTTATTCCATACATTTGACACTTGAAGAAAGTTAATTTTCCCCAAAATAGTCCTTGTACTATGCATTTTGAATCCTCAATTGTCTTGAAAGTAAGCTAAAATCGTGCCCTAAGCTTGTTGACCATAGTTACTAAAAGAAGTATTGGCCATGCTTATTTTTTATTATTCATCAAATATATATATATATATACAAAATTTAATGTTATAAAATTTGTATAAAATCAAGAAAATATCTATATATATATATTTTTGGATGAAGTGTGGTATATTATTGAAATAAGAGTAAAAATATACAAATAAAATGCTATTATTAGTTCCCCTTTTATCTCCTTAGAAAACAGGATTGAGGAGATGAGATGAGACTTGGCCAACAAAACCCACAAAATTTGCCCATATAGCTAGAAAATGGGAAGAACTATTACAAGCTCTTGGGGTGTAGGATAGATGCCACAAAACATGTCTAGAAAGACACCTCCCACTAAAAACAGACTCTCTAATGCCTTCTAATCAACAAAATCGCGAAAATAACATTAGAGACATCACTTTCAAAAAAAAAACTTTATCTAATCTAAAAGACCAACAATCTTAAAGCCTTGGATAGCTGCTTCGATTTCAATACAAAAAAGATTATTCAAAACAAAGCAGTTCACCCAAGCCCTCGTCACAACTATATTGGAAACAACACTTTGACCTTTAAAAAAAAAAGCAGCATCAAAATTGTATATCTAATATTAAAGGATTTTATATATCAAATCGAATATATCTAATAATATCGAATGTATGTAATAGTCTCAAATCAAATTTTACCCATATTCCTTAGCACACATATATGCAGCCCATTATTGACCCAATATCCTAAGCCCAATGATCATAACCTAATACCCATCATTACCCAATAATCTCTTGTCTACCCAAATCAGCCCAATATCCAATAAGCCCAATATTATTAAACAAATCAGCCCCTTGTTTCCTAGCCCAACCCATAGAAGCGTAATTTATGTGCCCAGAAAAGAAACCCAGCCCATACGGACTGGATGAATTTAAAAATTGGAGCAGAATGTCGGATGATGAATGTTGGTGCTATTATACCAAAAAATAAAAACAAGAATGTTGGTGCTAAAATTCAGATTGTAAGTCATTGTTCAGAATCCGAAATAACAAAAACCAGAGAGTACATTCTTCTATATTTTCTTTGTATTTTCCTTTCTATACAAATTCATTGCAGTGCAGTTGTGCTTTAGTGTAAAATTCTAGGCTCTTTGCTAACGTGTACCAGGCGCAGGCAGCAGGATAAAGCTGGCGGACATCGTTTAGATAACGCAGCAGGCGGAGGCAGGCTTTGGTGATCGGGCACCACAAACACCAACGAACTTTGGTTACTTCTTACTACTACTAGGCGCAGCCGGAGGCAGGGGGCATTGGTTACCATGGGCAGCAGGCAGAGAAGATGATGACGATGACGATGACGATGCGCTTTTGTTATCAGGTGCAGTGTCCGCCGGTACACTTTGTTTACTAGGCGCAAGAGGCGGCGGCATTAAGTCCGTAAGATATTTTTTACCAGGCTTAGGAGGTCGCGGTTTTAACACAGTCAGATTTTGTTTACTAGGCTCAGCTGGAGGCTGGGAGCTTTGGTTACCATGGGCAGCAGGCAGAGACTGTGGTGCCGACGTCGACGATGAGACTGAAAGACTTTGGTTATCGGACAGAGAAGACGGTGGCGCACTTTGGTTATCGGGGAGCAGTTTGCGGTGGCGGTCTATATTCATACAATTCCATCATTTGACTTGAAATATCTTCCAATTCGTTAGGAGTCATCAAAAAAACTCACGGTATCCCTCTTCTTCTTGGAAAGGGAGTTTTAATTTCAAGAATTTGTAAGCAAGATGAAATGCAGCTCCGCGATTTTCTCGGGGGTTTGAATTGCAAACACGAGAGAAGAAAAGTAGGAGTTGTTAATAAATTCCGTCGCAGACTGACATACTTCCGCTGGTACGTCTTTGATTGTCTTTACAACATCAACAAAATACTTGTACGGATGATCCACAAAAAAATCAAAATTAATAGCATGAAGAATCTCCCTCTCGTCATCTACAATTATCTTTTTGAGTTCTTCGAATGGTATCTCTTTCTTGAAAACTTCCTTTAGAGTTTCCCTCCAACCTTCTCCTCGAAAGTGGCCATCGCAATTTGTTGCTCCTCAACTTTTGATGCAAGAAACAGACAGGCGATTGCTATTCTATACCACTCGTGCTTCGCGTGCGATCGTTGGAGAAAGAACCGGTGACAAAACACATTCGCCTTTGCGATTACGATTGCTGAATTTTAAACTTCTTGCCGTTTTCGACTATGAAACGAATGCATTTCTTGCGTAATTGATTTTCTTTCTTTAAACTTATACCATCCCTTCTTGACGGAGAATTTTCCTCCAGTTCTTTCCTCGTAATATACCCCTTATCGACGTCATCGACGTTGCCGGCCATTGTCAAAATTTTATACTTTAGCGGTGATTATTATGCGAGGGAAATATATCTACAGATGAAGTTTTTGAATGGCGAAGTCGAATTAGAATATGGGTTTTAAATAGGAATCTTGATTAACAACTAAATATAATTAATATCTAGAGATATTATATTACACAAATTTAAATATCAAGCTTAAATAATAATAATAAAATAAATATCAAGCTTTAAAATAATACTAAAATATTTATAACAATAATTTAAATAATTTATATGAAAATTATTACAATTTTTCATCGATTTGATTTAAATCTATATATAAAGAATATTGTGTACTATTTTCGTTTTAGTAAATTTTTTTCATTAAATTTTTATTTAGTAAGATTTTAACAAGACATATTGTTTTTGTAATAGATATGTAAGAGAGTATTATGAATCTTGTAGATTCAATAAATTAGAAGATTCATTAATGTCACTCCTATAAGTAGAGGTCTTTAGGACGGAGGAAAACATTCTCAACACTTGTGAATATATTCTATTAAAAAGTTTTGAATTGTAAAATCTTGCTTAAAGAGAACATAACATTTTGTTGCTTGTGTGATACTTTTTTACACTTCAAAATTTGTATAAGGATAGATCTCTATAGTTATTATTCACTAAGATAATTTTTTAATATATTGACTATAGTATTTTTTGTTTTTGGTAATTTTTCTCGTCACTTTGGACCGCAACTAATTTGGAGTTTTGCTGCATCGGACTCCTATTGGAATTTTTTTTCTCTATACCTCTCAATAAGGTGAACCAAACTTTTTCCATTTACACCAAAACGTATTATATAGTTAATTATAGGTGCTTCTAAGTCCATAATTGTAATACGAGTTTGTGTGCCATAATCGTGATAATTTGGGTCAATAAATCGTTGGTGATTCTGGAAATGTTTGTACTATGATGTTTGCCCAACCTACTGGGCTGTTTATCCAGCCCATTAGTAATTTAATTTTTTTTTAAACTACTTGAGACCAAATTCACCGATCTCTCTTTTTTTAACCATACATGAAAAATCTAATATACTTGAAGTGGTGAGTTTACAGAATTAAATCTCTACTCATGTATGCGGATAAAATACCTATATGATTGGAACAAAGATTAGTTTGAATGTGGATATGTCTTAAAGGTATTGTCCATAATTGAAACTCGTTCAAAACATAAATTTATTTGGGACCAAATTCACCGATATCTCTTTTTTTAACCATACATGAAAAATCTAATATACTAACTTGAAGTAGTGAGTTTACGGAATTAAATCTCTACTCATGTATGCAGATAAAGTACGTATATGACTAGAACAAAGATTAGTTTGAATGTGGAAAAGTCTTAAAGATATTGCTTATAATTGAAACTCGTTCAAAACGCCTTGTGCCATATGTATATTTATTTTAAAATACATAAAATTTTATTGTGTGATAGATAAAATAATAATAATAAAATAAAATAAAGAGTACTATCATGAATAATTTTTAATTTATTAACCTACCAACTTTAGTATACCTAATTAATTCTTTAAAATTAACTATACATCATTCTATATACGTAGTTCATAATATAGCAAATCATTTGTTTATTTATTTATTTTTAAACATAAAAAAATGGATTCGAAACAAATTCTCAACCAATAGTTGCTCTTAGAGTTGAAGTTTTGCCAAGTGGATTTCAATATTTGTTTTTTTTTTTTTTTTTTGGCTGAATCTTAATCTCGTTTGAATGTCCCTTTCGATCTGATATAGACATTTCCAAATAATAATTATAATAATATAAATAAAATAATAGATAAACAAATTAAACTTATGACACGAATACAAAAAATACATATATATATATATATATATAAATAAAGGTTCTCTCTACTAATGACAAGTGCATTTCAGCTAGAGCTTTAAGTCAACTGGTGTGTCTTATTTTTGCTTTATTTAGTGGAAAATGATACACAAACACATATATACATATATATATATATATATATATATATATATATATATATATATATATATATATATGTGTGTGTGTGTGTGTGTGTGTTTTTTTAATACTGCAGAATTGTTGTTACAAGTATTCAAAATACGATAATTATATAATAGTGTCATAAAAAAAAATTAAAAAAAAAAAGGAAAAATGACGAAAATTTTGTATAGTATAGTCATTTATTTTTATGCAGCTTCATACAAAATTATTTTGAAATTATCTATAAAAAATCGCCATAGGAAAAACCAAATTATATTCAGTAACCGATCTCTATATAAATAATAGGTGAATAAAAATTAGCTAATTTATTAGAAAATTAGCTACCGAATATAATGACTGATCTTTGGCAGCCGCCATTTAGCAAATTAAAAAAAAAAAATTCTGCATACGATGACCTAAAATACATACATATATTATATATACTTTGACTTCATTATTATTATTATTATTATTTTCTAATCCCGTTTTAATCGAATTGATCCTTTGTAGCGTAAGCGAGCTCTTTACAAACTCATTTGCACCTTGGTTGACTTTATTTCAATCTTTAATTACAATATATAATTGGCGTTATCTTTCTTGCCCTAACCTATTGTATTTAAGAAAGGTCATGAAGTCGATATTATAAGTTTATATATATATATATATATATATATATATATATATATATATATGTAAATAGTCTTCCATGTTCCTAATTTTATTAGGTTGTAAATGGTCAAGTTAGCAGTTGGCATTGACTTCTTTTTTTTTTTAATTACTTGTACCTCAAGTTTTCCCCCCTTTGGATCGATACCATTCGCATGCATGCTATATAACTGAAACAAATTCTCATGGGACCCTACATTTGATCATCAGCAGATTAATTTATCAACTAGAAAATTATGCAGATGAATTTGGATTTATATCTATTTAATTAATAATTAATTGTAAATTTCATCAATTGAACTCTGAACTAATTAATAATTTATTAAAACAACTTGAAATTTAATCATTTTTGGATCATGAAGCGCATTGTCGTCATGAACGAAAAATATAATATATATATATATATATATATATATATATATGAAGATTAGGACTCGTAGAACCCTATTGATCACTTATTTTGTACAGTGTGTATATATATATACACGGGCAAAATCAGACCTGGGATTAACAAGGTTAAACCAAATTCTTTCTGAAGATATTGATTTTTTTTTTCTTTAAAGGGATTTGTTGGCACTGTTTTGTCATATTTTGTGAAAAAGACAAGTTCAAGCTATCTTGTAATCTTTCTTTATTATTATTGTTTTTTTTTTTCAGACTCTTGTTCTTATCTAGAGCTGCAAATTTAATGTTTTTTTTTTCTCCTGCAATTAACAATAGTTGCAACCTACATATACGTTTCTTTAATGTATATATATATATATATATATATATATATATATATATATATATGTCAACTGAGTTTTGAATGAAAAGATTAGGTTGATTAAATAATTAATTAAGCTTTCTTTTTCAGGGAAAAAAAAACTAGGGAAGATAGGAATAATTCGTGGTTATTTATAATCTAATTAAAAGCATCACCATACAAAGTGTTGAGGATCGAAACACACAAGTACACGAACAATTACAAGAATGAAAGTAAACAACAAGAATAAAAAAAGACTTTACGTGGTCTGATCAAAAGATCTAATTCCACTACTGCACTAGAATTCAATTTTTTTAAGTCTCACTCATGCACTAATTAGGTTACACTAAACCCTAATTCTTGGGCATCCTTTATTCGCCTCATTAGAATTTACGAGTTACATTTATAGAAGTGTTAAATGAGCCTAATTAACAAATTGGCCTAAAATATTGGGCCCCGACAATTATCAAACTTCACATACCCAACAATCTCCCAC
Organism: Cynanchum wilfordii; assembly: GCA_025388415.1. NCBI lineage: Eukaryota > Viridiplantae > Streptophyta > Magnoliopsida > Gentianales > Apocynaceae > Cynanchum > Cynanchum wilfordii. Next base: position 9,099 of record JAHSUH010001391.1, read on the forward strand.
TTGGAAGTTGATCACATCAATCGCATTCCAAAGTAAATCTAATAAACCCTAAGACTGCAATAACTCTAAACTAGTGTTATGCAACTCAACAATATGCTATTTCCCAACAAGAGAATCTCTAAGAAGGCTGTTAACTCTGCTGGATCTCCTCAATTGTCTTGCCTTCTATACTCCCATGTTTTCTTGATCTATGAGGAGGCTTGCTAACTCTACTGAATCTCCACAATTGTCATGCCTTCTAAATTCTCACGTTTTCCTTCAAGAGAATCTTTGAGGAGGCCTGCTAACTTTGTTGGATCTCCTCAATTGTCTTGCCTTCTAAACTGATGGTTTCTCGTACATGTTTGATAACGCCTTTTACAAACCATATGTCATCTTCTCATTGATGAAATTGTAGGCAACATTCTTCACTAGCGTCAATTTGACAACACCCAGAGCCTGTCAATCTAGCAACTCCTAATCGGCTTGAGTCATTGTTTCTAGTATCTCTTCAAACAGAGACTAGTGCAACTTTTTTTGATATAGATAATCTTCAATTTGCATATTCTAAAATTTGAAGTCGCTTCCATCGAACTTGTTGATCTTTACTTTTTCCATCTTTTGCCATTGCTCCTACTCGCTTGAAACTCTAAGCTTTGATACCAATTTTTGGGGATCGAAACACACAAGCACACAAGCAATTACAAGAACAAAAGTAAACAACAAGAATCAAATGAAACTTAGAGATTTACGTGATTCGGTCAAAAGACTTACTTCCGGGGCTAGTGATATGTCGGATTTATATCGTGTTTTTGGAGGGTAATTATGTTTAATTTAGAGTTTAATTGGACTTAATTGATTAGAAATTACACAAATTTGTTTTGTTTTCACTTTTTGGAAGTTTTAGGATCGAAATTAAAGAAATGAAGAAATCGGGGACTAAATTGAAATTTTTGGAAAATATTCACTACGGGCGTACTAGATGGACTACGCCCATAGTAAGCTCCCAGATCCTAAAAATTTGGTTTCCTAAGTCTACTCAAAATCTACCTCTTACTCCTATAAATAGAGGCGGCAGCAAGCTTTTCTACACACCACCAACTCACCAGAGAGCAGAGAGTTGCGAGAGAATTCGAGGAATTTCGAGTTACTACTTCCGTAAATTCTCGGAAATTTCCCTCGCAGTTAAATATTTTCTAATTTTTATATTTTTCTTTTTAACTTTAGGGTTTGAGCCTCCATCATAAGGAAGAGCTCTATAACTTAGTTGAGAGATGTGATTCTAGAAGATCTCGTGGGCAAGACAAGGAGGAAGGCTAATAGGATTCGTGATGAATCGGAGGTCAAGTCCCGCCGTCGAAGTAGTGACAACCAAACGACAACTTTTTCTATCCCTCTTCTCGGTTTTATTATTCTTTATCCTTTAACAATTAAATCTCTGTCTCGTGGGATTCTTTTATTATTAATCATACAATTAGAGTTATTATTTTAATTTTCCGGGAAGGATACTGCTTTTGATTATCATTGTGATTATTATTGCTTTATGCTTTCAACTTCATTTATTATGCAAATAATGCTATGAGACTTAGGGTTGCATCTAGTTGAGTATTATTTGGAATAATTTATTACTTTGACGGTTTGTTAATGAGACCTCACCATAGGAGATTTAACGAATTGTCGGATTAGGTATAATAACTTGTGGCCACCAGAGGTTAGACAACCTAATAATCTCGAGTTCATAATCAATGCAAAGCTTAAGATTACTTTATTAAATTGACGCCTTAATAATTAATCCGAAAAGATATAGTATTACTTGCAACCCCCATATTGAGGTAATCATCTTAGATAACTCGGGTACGGTAGTAAAGTTGATATTAATCATAATTGTTTTTGATTTGCTTAAAGCTATATCTTCGAATATAGGTCATCCTAATTGAATCATCGAACTAAGTAAGAATCCTAAACCTTATCTGTTTCAATTATATTTATGTTCTAGCAACAAACTCATGAATTGATTCTTATCCTAGGGTTAACTTTTACTAATAAATTCTTGTCATATTTAATAATTGCTTATAATTGTTATCAACGTCTTTGGATCTATACGATATTTATAAATGTAAAGTCATTAATGCTTCCATATTACTATCTGCATATGATAGGTACTCTGTCTTAGATTTTTGTTATTTAAGTGACAACTTATTTGTTTTCCTTGAATTAATCTCAATCATAATCTATGTTAAAAATATAGTAACCAAAATTCACATCAGCTAGAATTATATTTCTTAACTCTTACTCATGCCCTAATTAGGGTACACTCAAGCCTAATTCTTAGACAGTCTTAATTCGTCTCATTATCGTTTCCAAGTTATATAGTATTTATAGAAGTATTAAAAGAGCATAATAAACAATTGAACCTAAAATACGGGTCCTAATAATTATCGATTCCACGTACACAACCAAAGTTTTGAAAATTCTATGATTTTCATAAATCAAACATACTTGTTTTTAAAAAATTATGTTTAATTTTCTTTTTATAGGTCATCCGGACTAGTTGAGACTAATTTGAACTTAGTACGCAAGATAAATTATTGAAGTGGATAGTGTTTTCATGTAGAATTCTTACTAAGTGTGAAGCCAAGAGCTTTTAGGTTTAATTATTCTAGCTGCTTTACTAGTAGATATTTAGCTTTAATTATCTGCAGATTTTTCTTTTTGTTTTTTTTTCTCGAGAATGAGAATAATTATCATAGAAAACTGATTAAGGATAGAAAGGAACATGTATGTTTTCACATTATAACAGGGTAAACACGTGGCATATAAATATGAAAAACAACCCGGTAGCTTGGGGGAGTTGGTAAGCGGACTCCTAATGCTTCTTCTAGGGCAGATGGTCGAGAGTTTGAATCTCCCCGGGGTGGTTAGCGCCATGTTAAAAGCTTTGGGTCAGACCCTAACTCTCGAGTAAGAGTTGAACTCTATAAAGCGCTGTGCGCGCGAGTCCGGATTAGTCTCTCAGAAAGGTGGGGACACGGGCGCCCCAAGTGGGTACCAAAAAAAAAAATGTAAAACGAGTTCAAATTGATTATTAAGTCATCAAATTCAAATTGATCACTAAATTCCCAGCTCACTGATATCTGCAGCTGATTTCTAAAATTTATCTTTAAATAGAAAGCTTCAAACCGGATAATCATTAATTTCTTCGAATCAAATATATATCCACTCATCAAAGTTAAGCAAAAAGATTTCTTCTTCTTCCTTCCCCTCTTTTTTTTTTTTTTTTCAATTTTTTAAGGTATGATTGATTACATATGATCAGTTTGGAGTCTTTTCGAGAAAACAGAAGAGGGCTTTTTATAAATAAATATATTCTTGGCAATATATATATATATATATATATATATATATATTATATACTAGCTGCTTTTCTAGTCAGAAAGGACTTTGGGGGTCTAAGCGTGCGTGCCCTTTTCTTTGCTTGACAATTTTGAATGATTTGTTACCAATATATATATATATATAATATAAATATGGTATCTTTTATTTACCAAAAAAAAAAATATATATGGTATCTTTTTGCAGGTTTTTTTTTTTTTTTGAAATCTTTGGAGGAACCCACCCTTGAATGATTTTTTAAGTACTTATGCATATCGGCTCAGATGATAAAAAGATCATTGCACTTGTAAAGAAAACCATGGTTTTCTCACGTAAGTGATAGTGATATGCATAAATTGCATATATATATATATATATATATATATATATATATATATATATATATATATATATATTATATTCATATCAATATCAATTTTCTCGTGTATTAGTTTTTGTTTCTTTTTTCTTTTTGGCTTTTAAGTAGGCCTAACGATAAAATTTGAATCCAAATCCAATTAAATATAAAGATTATTTAAAAGATGTAAAGAGAGCACGTATGTTCTAAATCTTTCAAAGAATTTTAATCTAATTAGAATAACAAGATTTCAAAATTTTCGAATGATACGAAAAATTTCTCTCAACTTAATTAATATATATAAAAAAGTTATTCTAAAGTTAATTAAAAAGCTCTTTTACAATATTTCTAATTAATAATTAGTCACTGTCCAAGTCTTTTGATTCTGATCAATATAAAAAACAAAATAATAATACTTTATATATATAAATATATGTGTGTGTCATAATCCTGAAGATTTGGCATTAATGTTACTAATCTTTGAATGTATTTAACTGGTTTGCAAAAGTGGTGCATGCTAATAATAAAGGAGAAAGAGAGATCAAGAGATATAATTCATGCATGATTTTTCTATATTATATACATATATATATCTTTTCAAAGTTACTTTATATCATTTTCTTCACCATGATTGCTTTTTTTTTATCTTTTATTTATTTTCAGTGTGTTCCGGGCCGAACATGGAATTCTTGAAGTAAATAGTGCCAAGGAATGTTGACTATATTGGGATTAGATTTTGATGGATGGGAGTGATGACGGTCTTATCATATTCATTACAGGGTAGACTACAACCTACAGAGTTCACATTCATGTGGGGGAAAAGAGAACTTCTCAGTCATATCACATTATTCAGTGTGTTATTACACACACACACACACACACACATATATATATGTATCTAAGTACTTATATACTGTACGTAGTCATATCATCATGAATTCATCCCGGAATACTCCAAATCTTGAAGCTAGAGGTAGAAAGTTCAGCAATGAATAGATAGAATAATTAAGTTTAAAATCAATATATATATACACAGAGGTCAAGTGAATGAACCCTTATGAATGTCAAACTCCATATATATATATTATATTTCCACGACCCCTTTAATTATGACGATCTGCAGATTCTCATGGAATGAATGAATAGATGAGTGATTGAGTTCAATCACTTGGTAGGTAACACTTTAAGTGTTGTCCATTCAATATATATATATATATATATATATTGCTAAATTGATGTCATGATTCAACAATATCTTTTTTTGGTAATTAATTCCACACGTTCATGAGAATGGTAAATATAGTTTGTTGATTTCCTTCAAACTCACCTTTATTTCACAATCCTAACCATTCTTGCACTCACCACATTCAATACTAGTATATTTGTGTATATATATATATATATATTGTTGTAACGAGGAAATAATATTTGTATATAAGGATTCCATAGTTTGGTGAACATGACTTACTTCACATATAGAAAAATAATATGAGAGTAAGATATAAATCATTAAAATCAAATCTTCGGCTTCCACCTTAACTAAAATGAAACTTTACTATTTGAATTTTCTTTCTTCAAAATAAATTTGAACATAATTGAATCAAATCAAATAAATTCTAAATCGTTTAATATGTATATATATATGAAGCAACTAGCAAATTCACATCATCTACCAATGCAGTAAAATCTAGCACAGCTAGATATCGACTTGTTTATGACCCGAACCTTGCTTTTCATTTTTCTCCACATAAATTTCTTCTCCTTTCTTTAACATGATGACCGTGGCTAGAAACTTTTTTTTTTTGTTTTCAGAAAAGTCTGAGTTTGTATTTTGTATAATTCTAATTGTAATAGTTTTTCCTTTTTGAGTTTCTGCATAACTTGACTTTTAATTTGACTATTAAGATACAATAAATTTACCACAAAAATAAATAATTTTTATCAACGATAACTTGCTATAATATATTATTCTTTCTTATTTAAAGACTTCCAATTTTTCCAAGGAATTTCTTTATAATATCCAAATGTATTCGAATAACAATTATATGTTGGGGTTGGGGTGTCAACCCAAGTCCCACATCGGAAGATTAGGCAAGAGTTGCCTAGTATATAAGGAGTTACATCATACTCCATTAGTATGAGGTCTTTTGGGAAAGTCCCAAGAACAAAACTGTAAGGGCTTAGGCCCAAAGCGGACAATATCATACTAATGTGGAGTTAGGTGAGGAGGCGGCCCAACCTAATGGGAGAAACGGGCCCAACAAGTGGTATCAAAGCCCAAGGTTAAGTGGGTTGCATATGTTCGGTGTGGGGAGAAGTCAAACCCTCAATTTGATGTCCAACGATGGTGGTGTCTTGCGGTGTGTTCGGTTGTGTGGTGGTCCGAAAACCTTGTTCTTATTGAAGATAGTCTTTCCGTTAGTGATGAGAATGATTGGGTTGTTGATAGTGGTGCTACTACTCATGCGACTTCTAGGAGAGATTTGTTTTTTTGTTATAAGGAAGGTGATTTTGGTGTTGTTCGGATGAGCAACATTGGTCAATCAAAGATTGTTGGAATAGGAGATGTTTGTGTTAAAACTAGTATTGGCAGCATGCTAGTTCTCAGAGATGTTAAACACATTCCCGACATGCGGATGAATATTTTATCGGTGTTAAGGTTGTGTGATGATGACTATGACATTGTGTTTACAAAGGGTAATTAGAAACTTACGAAGGGCTCAATGGTCATAGCAAAGGAAGAAAGGAAATCGAACTTGTGTATTACTCGATTTTCAATTTTCGAGAATCACATTAACACTTGTGAAGATGACAGTTCCTCTGAGTTGTGGCACAAACGGTTGGCTCACATTAGTAAGAAAGGGTTGGCAATTTTGGCCAAGAATAATGCATTGTCCGGGGTTCATAATACAGTGTTGAAGATATGCTCTCATTGTCTTGTTGGAAAACAAACTCGAGTTTCCTTTAAGTTATCTGCACCAACAAAGAAGTCGGACATACTAGACTTAGTACATTATGATATTTGTGGGCCTATGAAGATTAGGTCAATGGGTGGTGCTTATTACTTTGTGACTTTTATCGATGATCACTCTCGAAAGATTTGGGCTTATACTTTGAAGATGAAAGATCAAGTGTTAGATACCTTCAAAGTGTTTCAAGCATCCGTTGAGAGAGAAACTGGGAAGAAGTTGAAGTGTATTCGCATAGATAATGGGGGAGAATATATTGGACCGTTTGATGCATATTGTAGAGATCAAGGTATTCGTTATCGAAATCGCCTCAAAAAACACCACAATTGAATGGTTTGGTTGAGAGGATGAACAGAACATTTGTGGAAAGAGTGAGGTGCATAATTTCTCAAGCAAAGTTACCGAGATACTTTTGGGGTGAAGCATTGAATACTGTTGTACATGTGATGAATCTCACACCGAGTGTTCCTTTGAATTTTGATGTCACAATCCGTATTTGGAGTGATAAACATGTCTCATATGATCATCTTTGAGTTTTTGGATGTATGGCTTTTGTGCACATTCCCAAAGATGAAAGATCAAAATTAGATGTCGAGAGTAAGAAATGTGTGTTTTTGGGATATGGCTTGGATGAGTTTGGATACCGATTTTAGGATCCTATTGGTAGGAAGGTTATTCGGAGTTGAGATGTTGTATTCATGGAAGACTATACCATTGAAGATATTGACAAGGCTGAACTAGATACTCCTACTTCGGAGAAAGAAGACATGATTGATGTTGATCCTATTCCAATTGATGATCCTGCATCGGTGGTTGTTGATAGTGTTTCAACAAAAGATCAAGGTATGGATATTAATATTGATAATCCTTTAAATACCAATGATTTTGTTGATGTTGAATCCAGTGCTGAAACCGATGTTGAACATGAGAATGAAATTGTGGAAGCACATGATGTTCCTCAAGAGTTGAGAAGATCTGCTCGTTAAAGACGTCCTTCCATTTGTTATTTTCCAAGTGAGTATGTTTTTCTTACTGATGAGGGAGAGCCTGAAAGTTTTTAGAAGGCCATGGAAGATGAAAACAAGAGTGATTGGATGGAAGCCATGGAGGATGAAATGAAATCCCTTCGTGAGAATAACACATTCGAGTTAGTGAAGCTGCCTAAGGGCAAGAAAGTGTTGAAAAACCGATGGGTTTATCGTGTGAAGCAAAGTGAGTACTTCACAACCTCAATACAAGGCTCGATTGGTGGTAAAAGGGTTTACCCAAAGAAAGGGAATTGAATTTGGAGAGATATTTGCTCTTGTAGTGAAGATGCAATTCATTCGGTTTGTACTTGGATTAACAGCTAGCCTAGATTTAGAGGTTGAGCAAATGGATGTGAAGACGGCTTTCCTTCACGGTGATTTACAGGAAGAGATTTACATGAAGCAACCAAAGGGTTTCCAAGAGAAGATGAAAGAGGGCTATGTTTGCAAATTGGTGAAGAGTTTATATGGTTTGAAACAAGTGTCTCGACAATGGTATCGGAAGTTTAATTCAGTGATGATTAAACATGGGTATAAAGTGACCAAGTCCGATCATTGTGTCTTCATGATAAAGTTCTCTGATGGCGATTTCATTATTCTTTTACTCTATGTTGATGATATGCTAATTTTTAGCATAAATAAGTCAAGAATTAATGAGTTGAAGACAACTTTGAGCGAGTCCTTTGCTATGAAAGATTTGGGACCCTTACGTCAAATCCTTGGCATTCAAGTTGCTCGTGATCGAAATGCTAAGAAGATATACTTGTCTCAAGAAACGTATATTGATAAAGTTCTTCAGCGGTTTGGCATGGACAAAGCTAAAGCGGTTAGTGTTCCTTTAGCTTCTCACTTCAAACTTAGTCAATTGCAATGTCCAACTATAGAGGATGAGAGATCAAGTATGAAGAATGTTCCATACTCCTCGGCAGTTGGGAGTTTGATGTATGCTATGGTTAGTACAAGGCCAGACATTGCACATGCCGTGGGCATGGTAATTCGTTATTTGTCAAATCCGGGAAAACAACATTGGGAAGCAGTGAAGTAGATTATGAGATATCTCCGGGGAACAACAAATCTTAGACTAACTTTGGGATGTGAAAAACCTACTTTGGTTGGTTATACAGATTCTGATTTGGCCGGATGTTTGGATGGTCGGAAATCTATCTGGGTATATGGTGACTTTTGTCGGGGGAGCTATTGCTTGGCAATCTAAGTCGCAAAAGTGTGTTGCACTTTCTACTACTGAAGCTGAGTCTATAGTCGTTGTTCAAGCTGCAAAAGATGTGCTATGGTTGCGAAAGTTCACAATGGAGCTTGGGATCAAGCAAGAGAGGTATGTTCTTTATTGTGATAATCAAAGTGTCATTCATTTAGCAAAGAATTCTTCTTTCCATTCAAAGTCAAAACATATAGATATGTCTTATCATTGGATTCATGATGTGTTAGATGACAATTCGTTAACACTTGAGAAGATTCATATTGATGATAATGGTTAAGATATGTTAACTAAGGTGTTGCCAAGAGGAAAGTTTGAGTTTTGTAGAAATGTTGCCGGTTTGACTTTGCCCTCCAATTAGTCGGTCGTGGGAGTTTGTTGGGTTTTGGACCTCCTATTTGGAGGAGCCCATGTTTTTATGAGCTTTATTATCGGGCCCATTTTGGCCCTAATAATAAAGACAATAACCCTAATTAAATTCTAGTTAAGAAAAGAGAGAAAAAGACAAGAGAGAAAGAAAGAAAACAGTAAAGAAATTCTGGACGAATAGCCACTCTTTTTGGGATTTTTCTCACTATTCAACCGTTGGATCGACTTAAAATTTGGGTATGTTGTTCATAAGTCCAAGGAAAAAATTCTGAACGGTAAAGATCGTATTTGAAGCTTTATAAATATGTATTTTGTGTTAAAACAAAAACTGGTGCAGTGGGTGTTTCTTTGAGTTCATGATTTGATATTTTCCTCTCTTTCGCTTGTGTTTGTTCCAAGACTAGTGTTGATATCTTGATGAATTATCTTGTATTCCTCTAAAATTTGTTAGAGAGAACATTTGTACCCATTTGATTATAGTGGATGTGATTTAAGTGGCTATTACGAGTCCCGTGGTTTTTACTCCTTGGTTTGAGGAGGTTTTCCACGATAAAATTGTTTGTGCTGATTTGGTTTATTTGGCTTAAGCTACTGTTTTTGCATCATATTATTTGGGAGAAGTTTGTTTTAAGGTTTCTGTTATGACTTATTTCCTCCCATCAAGTGGTTTCAGAGCCCAAGGTTAAGCTGGTTGCATGTGTATGTTCGATGTGGAGAGAAAGCCCTCAATGTTGATATCCAACGATTGTGTTGCCTTGTGTGTGCAAGTTCCGGAGGTGAAAGCCACGGGTGTGTGGTGGTCGGAGGTGCAAGTGGATTTCGTTGGGAGGGGGAGGCCAACGGGTATGTGGTCCTTGGTTTGAGGGGAGTATTGTTGGGGTTGGGGTGTCAATCCAAGTCCCACATTGGAAGATTAGGCAAGAGTTTCCTAGTATATAATGAGTTACATCTACTCGATTAGTATGAGGCCTTTTGAGAATGTCCCAAGAACAAAACCGTGAGGGTTTAAGCTCAAAGCGGACAATATCATACTAATGTGGAGTTAGGTGAGGAGGCGGCCCAAACCCGATTGGAGAAAGCACACCCAACATTATACATATATAATATATAAAAACTAAACCAAAAACTACTTCAAAGTTCGCAGCAAGACAAAGAGTAGGAGGGACTATATAATAGTACGCATGTATCAACGTAGCTAGGTATCACAAAGTGTCTCTCATAGTAGCCCACCGGAATAATATTTAACATTTTTTTTATGTGTCAAACACACAATAATGACACTTATTTGGAATAATGACAATATAATAAAATAAAGAATCAACACAAGTAAGTCACGCATAAATCGCCCCAACCTTTCTCTTATAACAAATAGATAAGGATTATACAATTTTGAGCACTTATAAACAAATGTTACTTCGCCTTTGAAACACATGATCAATGATAGAAGATAATGCACACAACTATTCTATCTAACTCATGAGTGTTTCCTTTGAATGTTGCCCTCTCTACCTATGTTGCCCACAAGTCATCCTTACTTATAACAAAAATTAGGGTTAGGCGTAACTAGGATTATTCCACATAGGTCACAACCCATCTTCTGGTCTTCCAAACTTTATAGGACACCTGCTCCGACTAGGTGATAACTTGATTTTATATCGTGTTTTTATACATTAATTGTGTTCAATTCGAGTTAACTATGGAGTTAATTCGACTTAATTGAATGGGAAATTACAAAAATTCTTCGCTTTCCCGATTTCGAAGGTCAGGTGACCAAAATTGAAAAAAAAGGAAGAAATAGGGGACTAAATTGCAATTTAAGAGCAACGCTTGCGGCATCAACAACCACAATGCGCAGCACCGTGCCGCTATGGCCTAGTAAATGTCCAAAGAGTTAAGCCAACACGGGCGTGTTCCAACCCGCCTAGCGGGCCGGGTTGCTCCAAGACGGGTATGTTCGGCCTTGTTGCGGCGTGCTGGAGACACGACATAAAGTGCGTGTTTAAGTGTTTCAGCTCGTGCTGACGGTATTTTTTGTGTCCCACATCGAATTTTCACCATTTTCGCCCCTTTTCTACTCCTTTAAATAGACGCACTCCCCCATTGTTGAAGCACACGAATCACCGTAAAACATGAGCATTTCGAGTTCTTAGCCAATAGGAATTTCGTGATGAGCTCTAGTCGTGTTGCTTTGCCTTTTTCTTTCTTCTCGAGTGTAGGGTTGAGGGGGGGGGGAGTGATAGTCGGGAAGATCTTTAAGCTGGATAAGGATCCGGAGTACAAGTCTCGGCCAGGTCCGGAGGATTAAGACAAACCAGGTGGAAGCAAAGTGAGAGCAACACACGGCAACTTCTCTTTCCTTTTCTTTTCGTTCTTGTATTTCTTTTCCTTTATATGTTATGATTCTGTGTCCTAAGATACTCTTTATTTTGATTGATTGATTAATGATTTATATATTCCTAGGAAGGATATGTTTTAATATACATTGTGAATTGCTTATTGTTTTACGCTTTCGATTTAATTCTCGTATTGAGTTTATGCCATGATACTTAGGTTGATGCATGATACTACAATAGTTAATTAAATTGACGGTTTGTTAATGAGTCCCCACCATAGGAGATTTAACAGATTGCCGGATTATGACTAATAACTTGTGGCCACCATACCGAGGTTAGGAAGCCTAATAATCTCGGGTTTGGAATCAATGCAAATCTTAAGATTATGTTGTTGAATTGACGCCTCAATAGCTAATCTAAAAAGGTTTAGGATTACTTGCAACCACTATATTGAGGTAATCATTCTAGATAACTTGGGTATGGTAGTAAGACAATCGAATTCATAATTGCCTTAGATCCCTTGCAAGCTACACATTCGAACATTTTTCAACTTAATTAATCATACGTACTTCATTAGAGATCTTAGTCAATTATTTTTCATTCTTATCTTTATTATTCTTTTACTCAAACATATCCGAATTGAATGGACACCTAGGACTAATTCCCTGAACTTTAAAGTTTATCATAATTGGTAGAAACTAACCAGTAGTTACCAACGTTCCTTTGGATACGATATTTATAAAATTAAAATCGTGGTACTCCCGTGTTACTATCTGCATGCGATAGGTACTCTACCTTAGTTGTGTTTGATTATGTGACACTGTTTTGTGAGATTATTTTCTTTTTATGATACTATATTTTTACTCACTCAAAACACACACCAGATTTTTTGCGTCGTTGCCGGGGATGCTAAAATTCATAATATTTTTAAAATCCTGATCAAAATTTTAGAAACTTTATGATTTGGTAACTGTAGTATCTATCCTTTATGACTTGATTAGTGGAATTAGACCTCACTTTCCTAAGTATACGGTTTCCTAAATTGTTAATTTTAGAAATTATCTAGAATTAAATAATTAAGGTCATCTAGTTTTAGAAAATTCATTCTAAAACCATACTAGGAAAAACTCTAGAGATTATCTAGGTCGCGTGAAAAAAAAAAAATCATGCCTAATCTATCTTTGATATTATAAAAAAAATGAAATTTTTTGACTTCATCGTGCGATGATCCTCCCGAATTGAAACCGAAAGGGCTGGCCAACCCATTTCTACTATGGATTCATAAGATGAAGGTACGCACTTCCTTGATTATAATTGCAAATCTCAGTAAGGAACAAAAGAGATTGATTCTGGATGCACTAAAAGAGGTACAAAAGAGCTTTTGCTTACAATTACTGACAATCCGGGTATCAATCCTAGCCTTTGCTTTTATACATGTTCTATTGTTTTCTGGATAGCTGTTCTACCAATATTATTTCTTAACATGATAAGAGAGTTTAAGGGAGTTTATAGATGATTTCCTATGATTGATATACGTTCATGCATTGTTTGTGAAGTCTAGAATCTATATTTTAATGATGCATAAAAACGACTCATATGGTTAACTGGAAAAAGATACTCTTTTGTGTTCGATAAGGCATTTTTGCATGGATTTTATTAAAGGAATTCTTTCACTACCGCACCCATTATGACATCCCCCGATTGAAATTGGCTATATGATATGTGATGTTAGTAATTATGCAATAGGAGTTGTTTGAGGACAAGGATATGCTATGAATTTCTAAATGATATACTATAACTGTTGTATATGCATTTGATATATTTGGCCTTGTCCAACACTACTATGTACACCGATCACCCCGCACTCACTTGTTGAATTACAAAGCATTTTGTGTACATTGGATAGAATCCTAAAATTGAATGAATTTGATGAATATGATAGATTCAATGAGCTTTAAATGGAAAAATATGATTTGGCATGATAGACGGTTTAAAGGAATTTCAACTTGAGGATACAATGTTATTATATTCACATTTGAGAACATTTTCGGGATGTTTTAAAGCTATTGGACAAACTCTTTTGTTATTAACAAGTCTTGCCATGGTAGCTTGTGAAATAATGAACGAGGGTGAAACATCATTCAAGGTGAACAAACAGAAGTTGAAATTTTACAAGGAATTGTTCGACAAAATCGAACATGCAGTCCTTCCGAGGAGGAAAGGCAGTCCAGCTTAATGACAATAAAGAAGCGCTTATAGGGAGGCAACCCTATGTTTTTGTTTTCGTTGTTTTGTTTTGTTTTTCTTGTTCTTGTTTTTCTTTGTTTGTCTTTCGTTTGTGTGTTTTATTTTAAAGGTGTCTTATGTGTTTTTGGCGTAATTTATGTCTACTCTGTTTATTTAGAAACTGGATGCTCGAATAGGATTTTCACGTTTATTTAAGAGACTGGATGTTCTAGTTTAGGACTACTATGCTTACTTGAGTAGATCTGGAAGTTCAGACCAGGTTCATATGTGTTAAATGATCATGGCATGATAGAAACTGGATGTTCCAACATAGGGATTACACTGTTTAATTAAATAGATGTTGGACGTTCCAAATAAGACATTGTTGTGTCAATTAATGTATTGAGTGGATAATGATTGTTCCAGTACAAATTTTACTGCATATAAATTGTTTGGTACACATTAGATTCAAGAATGGTAGAATTCGATTGTGCATGTGCACTGCACGACCGTGTTCATGGGGGAAGCGGTGCAAACTTTGCTACTCATAGCTATTCATTACTCTATCCCCTATTTATCTCTAAATTCACTCAACTCTCTTTTTCTATCTGTGTATACATATAGTTGCTACCTTGCAGCTATGGCACTAAAGAGAGTTCATCCTCCAACGATCCCTATCTCGATTTATTCATTTCCAATAGATCGGAATGCAGCTCTTGAGCACCGCAACTCATTTATGAGTGGATTAGTACATCTTGGCAGAAGAATTGATTGGGAGACCCTTACAATTCTTGAGTTAGATACACAGATGCATACTCTACCATACAACCGCAATTTTAATGTGGAAGAGCTACTTACGAGGTACTAGTATTGGAATCTTTTATACTTTTTGAGCATCATGAAAAGTCTATTTCTTTAAGGCTTGCTGGATATGATCATGATTTAAGTATGAAGAGAGTAGAATTGTCCTTAAAATCTATTTTGGGACAATATCACCGTGCATCATTTTGTTTATCTTAGAAGGTCAAAAGCTTCGATTATTCATTTTGTGCTTCATTGTTTGCATGTTATGCATGCTATTAATAGAAAGGAGAATATTGAAGTATTTCATGCCATAGATATAAATGAGTTATCACATGTTTTTAGGTGTATTCATGTGTACACGATTAGAATATTCGCTTTGAACTGCTAAGGAATATGCTACTAACACTCGTGAACGTGCTTTGAGACATAACTTCAAGTTTGCTAGATTTCTTGGTATAGATATCGCAACTGCACTCTCAAGTATGGAAAGCACATCTACTACACACTGTGACCATCACTACCCTGCGGAACTTATGGACGTACATACAAGTTGGAGGTATATGAATATCTGCCGAGGACGAGGTTCCCCATCAACACCGCACCACCACACACCACCACATCAATTTCATTTCAGCGGCTCCCTGACAGCTATGACAGCTGGATACCTAGTTTTTCTTCTTTCCCTTTTTCTTGTTTTCTTTTCTTTTTCGTTTTTTGTTCTTTTTAGCTTTGTTTTCTTCTTGGTGTTTTTCTATTTTAGGACACTACTTAGTCTTAAACATCTTTCTTACGCTGCTTTATCTTATTTGTTCATAGATGTTTTAGATTAAGTGTGGGGTTTCCCATCTCCACTGCCTCTGACAGCGAGGGCAGTGTTCATTTTAAGGTGTGGGAGTAGGGGGTGTGAATTTCTACGTGTTAAATTTTGCTAGTTTTTTTTGAATTTTCTCGAATTTTATGGCAATTTTAAACTTTTTGGGATATCTCGATAAACTTTTGAAGCATAATATGCTACGCCAATGATAAAAACTATTTGTTTGATTGTAAGAATCTTGAGGATTGAGTTTGATTTATTCATAGAAACTTGATGCTAGTCTAGTTGTAGGGAAATCCCTGTTATTTACAGGCACATCTATTTGTGGTTTGTTTTGATTGATGGATCACTTTTGGACTTTTAGTTAAATAGTGTTACACCATCCGGGTTGTTGTGATAGATGTTATGGTGACTTGATAGGGGTTTGAGAAGCATGCCACTAGTTTATTTTTCTGTCATTTATTTTAATAAGGGTAGTTTATAAGTGTTCTTTGCTACCTAGGAATCACTCCTGAAGGGAATTGAACGCCCTGGTGCCCTAAGGGCTTTGAGGTCCGGGGAGCCACCGGAGTGAGACCCCGCTATAAGGGTAGTTAAAGTCAACATGGGTAAGTAAACGCTATACCCACCGGTATTGAAGAAAAAAAAAGAAAAAAATTTATATGTTTAAAAAAAAAGAGTATATATATAAAAAAAAAGAGAGAGAGTAAGAGGCGTGGCATCCTTGACTGATCCCTAGACGGTAAATTGTAATTAAATGCTTTGACGTCTAAAATGATCAACATACTATCTTTCTACTAGTTTGAAGGGAAGTCTATTGTTGGATGATGAGTCGATTAGAACACACACACGACACCCAAGAGAGATTCTAGGATTAGATGGGTGTTGATTTAATATGGATATTTCGAATTATTTCTTCTTGATTCACACATAATACATTTGATGAGGCATTAGGAGCAATTCACTCTTTTATAGTCTATTCCGATTTCTCGAACAAGTTTGAATTGTTAAGACCTCGTGAACATCTTCCGTGCTTAATTGATGAACATGATTAGTTGAGTTATATGTGTTTTCTTGGACTATATTTAGTAGTTTGCTTGAGGACAAGTAAAAGACTAAGTGTGAGGTATTTGATAACTCGATTTTATATCTATTTTTATACATTAATTGTGTTCAATTCGAGTTAATTATGGAGTTAATTGGACTTAATTGAATGGAAATTACACAAATTCTTTCTGTTTTCGATTTCCGAAGTTTCAGGGACCAAAATTGAAAAAAGGAAGAAATCGAGACTAAATTGCAATTTAAGAGTAACACGTGCAACATCGTGCCACAATGCGCAAAGACCGCGCCGCTATGGCCTAGTAAATGTCCAAAGAGTTGAGACAACACGGCGTGTTCCATCCCGTGTTGCTGGCCGTGTTGATCCAAAGACGGGCGTGTTCCGCCCGTGTTTCCGCCGTGTTGAGACACACGACACGGGGCGTGTTCCCGCCCGTGTTGACGGTATTTTTGGCATCCCACATCGAATTTTCACTTTTTTCAGCCCATTTTCTACTCCTATAAATAGATGCACTCCCCCAGTTGTTGAAGCACACCGTAATCACCGTATCAGAGCATTTCCGAGTTCCTAGCAAATAGGAATTTCGTGATAAGCTATAGTCGAGTTTCGTTTTCATTTTTCTTTCTTCTCGAGTGTAGGGTCGAGCCTCCACCATAAGGGATACCCTATAGTTTAGTTGAGGGGAGTGGATAGTCCAAGATCTCGTGAGCGGGATAAGGATCCGGAGTACAAGTCTCGGCGAGGTCCGGAGGATTAAGCCCCGTGGGGCAAGTGAGAGCAACACGGGAACTCCTTTCCTTTTCTTTTCGTTCTTGTATTTCTTTTCCTTTATATGTTATGATTCGCGTGTCCTAAGATACTCTTTATTTTGATTGATCGATTAATGATTTATATATTCCTAGGAAGGATATGTTTTAATATACATTGTGAATTACTTATTGTTTTACGCTTTCGATTTAATTCTCGTATTGAGTTTATGCCATGAAACTTAGGTTGATGCATGATACTACAATAGTTAATTAAATTGAGCCGGTTTGTTAATGAGTCCCCACCATAAGAGATTTAGCAGTTGCGATTATGACTAATAACTTGCAACCACCATATTGAGGTAATCATTCTAGATAACTCGGTATGGTAGTAAGACAATTGAATTCATAATTGTCTTAGATCCGCTTGCAAGCTACACATTCGAACATTGTTCAACTTAATTAATCATACGTACTTCATTAGAGATCTTAGTCAATTATTTTTCATTCTTATCTTTATTATTCTTTTACTCGAACATATCCCAATTGAATGGACACCTAGGACTAATTCCTGACCTTAAAAGATTGTCATAATTGGTAAAAACTAACCATACCGCTGCCAACGCGCCCGTGGATACAATATTTATAAATTTAAAAATCGGTACTCCCTGTGTTACTATCAGCATCAGAATGGTGCTACCTGCGTAGTCTGTGTTTGATTATGTGAAAGCTGTTTTGTGAGATTATTTGCTTTATAGGTCACTATGTTTACTCACTCAAAACACACACCACTAGGACTCCGATTCTGACAAGAACTTGGACTTGTGTCACTTGACCCACCCAAATAATTGAGTCCTTTATATGGTTTGGCACACAACCAAACCCTAACGCACATATCTAGGCATAGCATTACCCCGGCATGGCGAGATTGTCCCATCCCTCAAGACAAAGGATCTCACACTAGGGTCTCATCTATTTTGTCCAAAACGTGCCATGAACGCAACAAATTAATTAATATCGGAGGTTGACCAAACATGGAACAAGTAAAAAACATGCTTCAAACACCAACCCAACAAAACAACACATAGATATATGGACAGAGCCAAGAACTCCCAGTTTATAAACAATCAAATTTTACATCAAGTAGTTAAAAAAAAAAAATATATTAGCTTCCCAATTACATAAGGTTTCATGATTGCAACTATAGTGATACATATAGATAAACCTAGAAAGAGTTTGAAGATCTGAAATCTTATATACATATATATATATGTTTGTTTTACATTATAAGTCGAACATAAATGTTTAAAATAATCCAATAAATGGAGACACATGAGTTAAATTCAGGACCTCACACTTTGTCCAGAAATCATAATAATTCTTATTTTTGAGTTGCGATATACAGTTTAATAAAAGTTTGCCTGAAAATAGCCACACCGACCTAATGAATTATTCATGCAAAATTAATCTTTCAAGACTTTTAAGGAAAAATTCAACTCTTTGTAATTTGAAATAATTTCAGGAAAGATTCTTTTTAAATAAAAACTAGGGCGACATTAGAGAGAATCGCATCCACAAACAGTACTGTCAAAGCCTCCACCAGCGGAGCCTGAAAGTAAGAAGCAATGGGGTCGCCGGGCACTCGTCGGTGAATTGCAATGAATGTGTAAGCATTCTTAAGTACACCCACTCGGCAGGTCTCTGTATGCGGGTCAAAGGTGGTAAGCGTGGAGGCAGCAGCATTATGTAACATATAAGTCGCATATGCCCACAAAACACAACCCCATTGTGTGTGTGTGTGTTTTTCTTTTTCTTTTTTTTTTCTTTTTCCAATAATGTAGAATTTCTAAAATTATTAAGACTTTCTATATACAGATATCTTGGAAATCTCACATTGAAAATTCTATAAGATGTAGAGATAATATATAAGAATAAGATTAAATACTCATAATCAATTTAGAATATCATTTTTGAGTGGCGTTAAGGCCTTGACACCTGCAGTATGAATATGAAAGTATATATAATAAATACTTATCATTGACCTAATTTGTTAAATAATAAAGGTCAAATTAATTAAATATTTTTTTATATATACATATACTTTTATTACACTAAAAATGTTAATGACAAAAAGTAAAATATTTGCTACCTAAGATTATTGTCTAGGCATGGCTATACTACTATATCTCAGTTTCTTGTCAGCAAGAACAGCATCATTTCCCCAAAACATTCAATCATGCAAATTTCAACATTTGAATTAACATTTTGATTCTTTAGTGTTTGGTTTAAAAATCCCACACACTCATAAAAGAAATAAAGAAAAGTTGTGTGGCTGAAATGATGATGACATTTACAAAAGGATGCATGTCAATCTTCTAGGTCAAATTTAAGCACAAATTTGTTACCTTTCATTATTCTTTTTTTTTTTCAAAATGGCAATATTTGGTAGATCTAAGTGTGTATATATATATATATATATATATATACATTTCAAACCATGTCGTGATCTGAGTAGAAAGCATCGTGAATGTTACATAAGATTGAGGGTTTGACCTTCTTGGATGTAAGAGCCATGGGTACCACTCATATCAAATCTAAAATTAGTGAATTTCATGATGGCTACAATTCAAATAATGTTATCAAAATAAATATATATATATATATATATACATTTTTATAGTTAAGTTCAATCTCTAATACGAATTATTAGGATTTTGACTCAAAATAATAATAATAAAGTAATTCCCCAAGGAGAGAAAAAATAAAATAGATAAAAAACACACACACACATATATACATTTATATTGAGGCTATCATATATGACTATCTACCTTAGTTTTAAATGCGTAATGGTTAAATTAAAAACACAATTTAATTGGTAACCATTTTATTTATGGACGTAAATAATTATAAGTTTAAATTGTTATTAAGACAAATATATGAAGATTAAAAAAAAATTACCTTATATTTGCGCTAATATTTGATCATTAATTTCATATATTCAAATAATTTTATAACTATATATATATTGTCTCTCTTTGATGGTGAAAGTCATCAATATGCAGATTTCTTTGTACCCGTGGGAAGTATCGAGGGTAGATGTCATCACATAATCTCTTATATATATATATATATATATATATATATATAAAGCCAAGAATTTAAGAACAGAGAGAGAATTGAAAGGGAATGAAAATTTAATTGAAATGATTGTGAAACTTATACGTACATGCGTTAAGAAATAGTCTAATGTTGAAATTAATTTAGTTTAGTTACGTACAAAGGAATTTGAATTAAAATAAAATAAAATTAGAATACAATAAAAGACATCAAAAACAATGTTCTGATTGGTAGGCAATAGATCATAAAGTATATTACATTTTCAATATATATACATATAAAACCCTTATATATGGCCAAATTTTCCTTTGCATAAATAAATATTAAATGCTGTGGAATCTATTTGGTACGTATTCTTTAAATCTTATCCATTCTTCACATAATGTTTTGCATATACTTAACACGTTGGACAATGTGTTAAGAAATTTAGCCTCTCGTTGTTGTGGATCATAATACAAACACGAGCAATAATGAAAGTAAACAATAAGAATAAGAGATATTGAAATTTACGTGGTTCGGTCAAAAAATACTTACATCCATGGTCACACTAGAATTGTATTCCGTGCACTTACAATAGCGAGACCTTCGCCAAGACGCTCGCGCCCCGAGACTCCCACAAGTGTCATGCCAAACAAGAGTTCCTAACAACTATCAAACTTCATATACTCAACATCCTTTAAATAGCAAGAAGATATGAACCTCCGATAACTTTAACTTTACGATGCTTAAACCATACAGAGTCTTACTCAAAGTTCAAACGAAGATGATTGTAGAACGACTTTTTTATAAGATACATATATATCTAAAAGAATTGTTTAGACTCTCAATATGAAATAAAAAAAAAAAATCTCTCAAAAAAAAATATTTTACCTAATTTCATTTCATTAAACTCCTATTTTAGATATGAAAGTGTATTTTTTAAAACGTAATAGGTAATTATATAAGATCTAATTTTCTCAAAACATTTTGTAGACACTGAAATTTTATTTATATATTTAAATAAATATTGAAGATATTGAAAGATTTTACTCCTGCGATGAGTGACACATGGACAAACTAATAGTCATTGGTTTGTCACTCTCTTCATCTATAAATAGAGACGAAGAGAAGCATTCAAGAGGTGGAAATAAGAGGTGGAAATTAAAGGTAAAATCTCTGGTGGCAGAGAAGAAAAGAAACTCCGACGATTCCCTTCGGGGATCGTCCATAGTTTCCGGTGCATCCTCCCTTCGAGATCAAGCAAGCCCCAAGGCTCTCGAGAAGTCAAATTCATTCCGAGATCAAGTCCAAAGACCATCGGAGAAATCAAATCAAATACAGATGGATCGAGATGAAGCCCAAAGGCCCTCGAAGTTCAAATCCATTCCGAGATCCAGCCCAAAACGCTCCTCGGAAGAAATCAAAATCCATTGGATCGAGACAAGCCCAAAATGCCCTCGGATCCACGACGAAAAGAATCGACGGAGAAATATAAAGATTCGAGCCCAACATCAAAATATATATTATCTTGTGACTTTTATATATTTTTTATTATTTATTTTGCAGATGATAATAATTGAAAAGAAAATTTTATTGTTCAATATATATATATATATATATATATATATATATATATATATATATATATATATATATATATAGAGGATGTGAATCTATTTATTTAATTTTTTTTTTTTTGATAATTGTATTTATTTATTTATTTTTCTATGTCCCTTTGTGTCCAATCATTTACCAGAACCAACAAAAGTAGGAATCCGAGAATTTCAGTACAACATTTGTCATTCTTAATTATCACACGACTGAAGTAGAAATGCAAACTTAGCTACTTATGAAAAAACCAAAAATATTGCATTCTAATTTATCAAATGAATCCCCCCAAAATCAAGACAAAGAAAATTTTGTTTATTCTCATGTCTTTCCAACAAATTAATTATTCTTAATTTTTGTCAAGTTTTGTGCTTTTTTTTTCCTTTTCTGCCATGGTTGGCACCTCTTAAATGCCACGAAGAAGTAGATTACATTGCCCTTTATTTAATTCAAGACAAGATTCAGCAACAATTGTGGATAGATTTTAATATGTCAATACACACACACACACACACACACACATATATATATATATATACATATGTATGTATGTATGTGTGTGTGGTGTCTTTATTTTCTCTGTGGTCATCAGGTGTCAACATCTATAGTACACTAAAATAATTCTTCAACCATTTCATAATAAATCAGACATACCTTATTTTCATCGATATTGACTTTTCATAATAGATACTCCAATGATTCTTGGAACATCGTGACAATTAATCAAAATTATCTTCTATTTTCCCAATCATTCTATATTATATATATATATATATACGCACATGCCATTGAGCAGTCTTACATGGTAAAATTTAATTGGTTCAAACTCTAACAATTTTATTTACATTTAATAATAAATATACATTACCCATTGTCATGTAATTAAGAAGGTTAATGACACAAAATCGTAAATTAAATGAAAGAAATAAGATGAACACATAAGTTTATATAGAAATCCTATACATGAAAAAAAGTCAAAATAGAATAATTTATTATAATTAAAATTTTATAAGGGAGTTTAAAATTCTATATCACGATTAAGTCTATGAGCCCTTAACATCTGGTACTACTACATACCTCTAATTTTCTACCAAAATAAGCCTTCACAAAGCAGGTCACACTAACAACATTTTCTAGCAATTCAAGTGAAATTTAGGTTACAAATGCCATTAAATATTTTTTATATTTAATCTTGATTCTTGAATATAATTTTAAAAAATGATGTTCTACCATATACTTCGATTCTTCTAGTAAAATATATGAGTATTTTCTTAAAAAAAGTAAAATAAATATTGAGGGAAAAAAAAAAAAAATGTTGACAAATGTGAAACAAGTTAAAGAACTTTAGATCAGACCAGTCAAAGACTAAGCCGACCATGTTCAAACTTATGAGTAAAGATTCTTCAAACCCTTTTCAAGTTCAAAAGGATGGTTTTTATTTTCGATCGGACGTTCTTTCGCCGAAAGTATAGACCCCGGAAATATATTGTTGGGAGGGGGTTGGTGGTTTAGGGTTTCCCCGGAAACATCTATCCTTTTTACGTAAGCAAATTTCAAAAAATTCCACTCACTACGAAAGAGAAAGATAACGCTCATCACGGATGAATTTTTCAGTGTCGACGATCAATTTTCTGTTCACAAGACTGAGTGATTCAGAATTTATATAATTTTGATTTAATTGCGAGAATTGAAGAGGAATATGAAAGAATAAACAGTCACTAGGGTTTCATAATCATATAATAATAATAAAAATTATAAGAAAATATATATATATATATATATATATATATATATATATATATGAAACAATGTAAAATGACTATAAAAAGACTATTCTACCCTTATGAAGAATAATAAATAATAAAATTAATATATACTCAATTCTTTGAACTTGCTATTCAATTCTCACATGGTATCAGAGCAAAAGATTCTGGATCTTAGAATATGTGACAATTTATTAGTTTTTAACATTAATTAAGATTAAACTCACTTTTTTTTTAATAAAAATAATCAAGAATATTAATTTTTATCCGTACAATACACTAATTCTTTATGTTTTTTTTTTTCAAATGAATACCTAGGGAACTACAAAGTTCAGTTGTAATTAGGAAATTTATTCCCAAATGTGTCTTACATTTATATTCAATATATATGTATTCTAATATGGATGTAGCAAGTAAACTTTCAAGAACTTTCTAAGTGTTTCGAAGGACCAAAACATATAGTGTAGACTATGTCAACTTACAACAACGATGAAGAAATAAAACGAATTATGGTTTCCATGCAGTGAGTCGGTCTTCTAATACGAAACCAATATTGACGGACTGCTATATATATATATATATATATATATGTATGTATATATAGTATATTAATTAAAGGCAGAGGAATTAATTTGTTCTTTCTAACGTTAAATTTATTCAATAATTAATGCTGCTTTATGTTGCTTAAAAACACAGGTTATAATACGAGGTTATAACAAATGCTAAACTAAAGAATATATTTTGATGGTTTAAGAGTGACAATGTTCGTACGATTACGAACTAAATGATTCTCAAGAAGAATGCGTAAAATAATATCGCATCATATATATATATATATACACACAAAGTATATATACAATATATATATATAGCACACCGAATTATGAACATGTATTGCTTTTTTTTTTTAAGTTTTTGGTAATAATGATTTCTGGTCTATTTTGATCTTATTATTCAGTTTGTATATATATATATATATATAAATATATGTATGTATACATCAAAGTCATTAATTAGAAGCTAGAAGCCAAAGATCCATGCCAAATTAAGGTAAAGTTCATTGGAAAATATACATTTTTATTAAATCCCATAAAAAAAAAAAGAAAATTATATAGAAGTCTACATTTTTTTTTTTTTGACTAAAATAATCTTAATTATCTTGAAATTTTCTCCCAAATTAATTAACTAATAATGAAGGAAAGAACATTATTTAATTTTATCACTTTCAAGAAAAAAACTAAATATTATATTACTAATTTTAATTTTAATCTCGATATATTTATGTTTATAACATTATACTCATAGATGTGATGAGACATTTTCACTTTTATTTTATCTCGAACTCATGATCTCGAGTCATAAATAAAATAAATTGTTATCCACCAAGTTATGCTTTTTTGAACGCATACCATTTAAAGTCAATATAAACATTTTTTTTTTTCTTTTTTTTTTTTTTCTTTTCCAGAAAAGAAAGTCGTAGAAAACAGTTTTTTGTGTCCTGCACTTTTCAGTCGAATGCGTGAATGGTATAACATATACATACACACACACACACACACACACACACACACACACATATATATATATATATATATATATATATATATATATTTGTCTATAACTTTCATAAAAGTTTCATGAAAAATATTATTGTGAATTGATTTTGTGTCTAATTCATGTCATCAATCGCGAAAACAAAGGATAATAAGCAGCTCCCCACTATCAGGGGAACAAAAAGACTTTACAAACAAAATGGCACCCAAAATAAATACATTAGTTAGTACTACAATTTATTATAGGAAATGAGTAATATTTTAAATTAAAAAAAAAAATTAGTACTACAATTTTTTTTAAAAAAAAATAAATTATTATATATATATTGAATTTACTTCATTTAAAGTGGAGAGAAAAAAATATAAAACAAGAAATAAATACTGCAGCGCATTCACATTAATAACTACAAGAAGAAACAAGTTATTCCAATTCTCAATAGTAATCATTAAAAATGGTTAAGATTTAATTTACGAATATTAAGGATGTCATTAATTAAGCAACCAAACCCTCTTCACGTTATGATTAAACTAATTAATGACCCCCAAAAAAAAAAAAAAAACTAACTTTACAATCTAAAATTAAAACAAAAGGGAAAAATAAAATAAAAATGAAACATGACGTCATAATTATGTGTACATGAGGTGAGTCTAACGTTAAAATACTATATTTAGATTATTTAGATCTCTCTTTACAATATTTTTCCCAAGAAATTAATATGTATAAGAGGTTTAGTTAAAATAAAGTGCAAATTAACTTAGCAGCTTGGGCGGACTCCTAAAGCTTTTCCTCAAGGTGGATGGTCGAGGGTTCGAATCCCCTGAGGTGGTTAGCACCAGCTTAAAAAGCTCTGGGTCATGACCTCACCCTTGAGTAAGAGTTGGATTCTCACGAGCGCACCTCAAGTCAAATCTAGATTAGTCAGCACATGTGAGTTTGGATACCGGATGCTTAAGAAAAAAATAAAGTGCAAATTTAAATTTTTTTTTTTTTATTTGATCCTATTAACATATGTAGCATGTTTCATATTTTATAAGGACATAGCATAATTATCAATTTTTTGTATGTATGTATTATTATTATTATTGAAAATTTTCAAGAACTATTTTATGTATAAGGTTACTCAAATTTATACTCTTGTATAATTATTAATTGAGTTATGTTTTATTGTCAAATTTGTACGTACTTGACTAGTAAAAAGAAAAACAAAAACATATTAAGAAAAATGTTTAAAAGAGAATTCACCTGAAATTCGAAAGAAAACTCTTTTTATGACACATAAGTAAGGTAAGTCAAATATAAAAAAAAAAAAAACCATTTTTTGTGACAATTAAGGAACACAAGTCCAACTCAACTCGACTATTTCCTTTTTCAAAAAAAAAAAGAAAACCCATTTGGAATTTAAAATATATACACATTTGAAATGTGGAAAAGTAACTTGCTGTTAGTCCTAGTTGGTAGAATTGAAACAGGTGAATTAGGATTTTACTATTCTTACTTTTCCCCAAAGCGGTGAAAGACTATAAACCCTTCATACCAACCAAATATAAGAGAAATTCTGGTAATTTTTTACCAAGAACAGAGCACCGGGAAAGCAGGGGATGATCATTGCTTGAAACAAAGGTACAATTCATCTTTGTGGTATCCAATACCTATTTTGAGCTTAATTATTTAAAAAATTATATTGCGTCAGATTTCATTTTCGGGAAAAGCTCTCTTTTCACATTCAATTTTCTATACAAAGAATAAATTCCTTTAACTTGAACCAACAAATTGATATTTTTTTCTATTCGGTAGCCATTTTGAGCCAACTAATCGGAAATCGAGTTGTGTTATCTCCGACATTCATCTCTATATACACAAAATTAGAAAAGAATAAATTTTTTCAATTTGAACCAATAAATTAGTGTTTTTGGTCCATATACATATATATATATATATATATATATATATATATATATATATATATATATATATGAAGACAGAGATTCATACTTTAAAATCTTACAATTCAATTTAGTTGAAAAATTAATTATTAATAAAAATAATTTTTAAATAATACAAATCAAATTAGTCAAGTAGAAAAAGTTATAGATTTTTTTTTTTTTTTTTTTTGGTTATTTTTTTTTAAAGTTATAGACATATAGTAGTTAATATTAAAAAAGAATTAATGCTTTAAAGAAATATGCTAAAATTATAGGTACAATTTATTTTATTTTATTTTATTTTATTTTTTGTCGTAAATGGCATGTAAAGGTACTATGTACTTAATTATTCTCTTCATATGAAAATCAAGTTGATTTTTATGTGACACAAGAATTTTTTTTTTTTTTTTTGGAAAGTTGAAATTTATTTAGAATATAATATAAAATAATTAATATCTAAGTCAAACAAATTTAAGGATTTATTTGAGGAATTGTGAAATTTTAATCACGTATAATTTTTAAAGTAAAAAATAAAAAAGTGATAAAAAGAAAAGTATGATGGTGTTGTGACTTGGAGTTTACATCGAGATGTCTGAATGGTTAATAAGTAGGAGATTAAAATTCTGCGTTTTAAACTCGTGAGGCCCAGTTAAGTATTCTAAAACGAATAATATTATTAACTTGTTTATAACACGTCTGAGGTATAAAAAGATAATATATATATATATAAATATATATATATATATATAAATATATATATATTAAGAGGAGTTTTAAGCTTATTCTAATTTCTGGATTCTACCGAAAACCAAAAAAGAGTCCTCGCCGGAATAAACTTCTTCTTCCTCTTCACTGTACACTAGTTTTTCCTTCCCCACTTTTTCTCACTGCACCATTCCCATTACTTTACTTCCCGCCTTAATTCCTTAATATCCCTTCATACCCCCACCCCCATAGTGTATCTATCTATCTCTCTATATATATACATACATACATCACTAGATATATATATATATATAGCAAAGTGAGCAAAGAAGAAAAACTTGTATGAGTTTGTGTGTGTTCTTTCTAGCTAATTTTTTCTTGTTTGCTCTCTGTTTTTTCTTTTCTTTTTCTTTAGTACGTGCATGAAATCAAAGAGATTCAGGAGAAATTAAAAACATGAATTAATCACCATCCATGATCAGTATCTCAAATTCTGGAAACAGAGATGAAGCAATATGACATTTGAGTTTTTGAGTGAGGAAATGAGGAAATAAGTTCTTGATCCTTCTTCGTTCTTCTTCTTCTTCAAATATATATATATATATATATATATATATATATATAAATATATATGTATCTTTCTGTATTTTTTCTTCTAGCTGTATAACTCATAACAAACTTGTACCAAACCCGAATTGCTAGCTGCCCACGCAGTCCGTACTATATATATCAGTGTATATATATATATACACTTTTACTCTCTCTCTCTCTCTCTCTTTCTCTTTCTCTTTCCTATTGTCCATTTTCTCTCTCACCCAGAGGCGGCACAGAACACTGCGACTCTCATGTTCTTGGCATGCTGATAAATGTACAGAGAGCACAGGAGTCACAGTCTTTGACACACCCATCATCATCTTCATCATCATCAACATCGCTCTGTATTTTTAATACTAATTTTTTTAATTTTGTTGTTCTTGTTCCTTATGAAAAGTTTATCATCATTTTGCCCAGAAATATTATACAGTACTAATCATTCCCGCCGCTGCCATAAAGAAATTAAAACATCTCGGCCATTTCACCACAATCAGGAGACTCACCACCACCAGTCCCAGATTATTTTGCTCTGTTTTGACACACTGCAAATCACCATCTCCGTCCAAATCAACGTGCCCACATATGGCTACCACCACCACCACTACTACTACTACTACTACCACCATTCACCACCGCCGCCAGAAGAAAATGGTTGTGATAATGGGACCCACTGGGTCAGGCAAATCAAAGCTTTCTATAGACTTGGCTACTCGCTTTTTCCCCAACTCAGAGATCATCAACTCCGACAAAATCCAAGTCTACCGAGGCTTAGACATCACTACAAATAAAATCTTAATGCATGAGCGCCGCGGAGTTCCCCACCATTTCCTCGGTGAGTTTGACCCGGATGCCGAGTTCTCCCCTTCCGATTTCCGTTCCCTGGCTTCAAAAACTATTTCCCAGATGGTGTCCCGAAGAAAACTGCCAATGATCGTTGGTGGGTCTAACTCATTCATCTATTCCCTTCTGGCGAAACGATTCAACCCGAGCTCCGACGTCTTCGACGAGTCGAAATCGGCTAACTCGGTTTCAACAGAGCTCCGTTACAACTGCTGTTTCCTCTGGGTAAACGTCTCCCTCCCCATTTTGAATGAGTATTTAGACAAGCGAGTGGACGAGATGATGCAAACCGGTATGTTCGAAGAACTGGCAGGCTATTTCGACTCGGAAGGTGTTGTCAATGAAGCAGACTCAGCGAGTCTGACCGGGTTGAAGAAGGCCATAGGTGTACCCGAGTTCAAGAGGTATTTCAAACGGCACTCGGGTCATGATTATTCCCAGAGAAGGGGCGATGATGATGGTGACGTGGAAGGCAGACTGTTATACGAAGAAGCAGTGAAGGCAATCAAGGACAACACGTGTCGCCTTGCCAAAAGGCAGCTTGGAAAGATCCTGCGGCTTAAAGACGCCGGGTGGGACCTACACAAAATCGATGCCACAGAGGCATTCAGGGCAGCCATGATGACGTCAGAATCCGGCAAGAGAACCGCTGAGATTTGGGAAAAACAGGTCGTGGAACCAAGCATGAAGATTGTGCAGCGGTTCTTGATGGAGTAGGTTTTCCAGCTGTTTCCAGCACTCTCTCTCTCTCTCACATCTGCTTTCTCTCTCTTTTTCGTTAATTTTACCTTTTTTTTTTTTTTTTTTCTTGTGTAAATTTTTTTTTTTCTTTGTTTAAATTTGGGGGGTAAAATTTACAATATTGATTGGGGCCTTTCGGATGGGCGACCCATTTTTGGATCGTTATTTAGGACGTTTTTTCTTTTTTTTTTTTTTTTTTTTGAGCAATAGCTAACTTTACTATTAATACATTAGAAATGGAAGGGAAAAAAAAATTGCTTACTTTATTCGGTATTTTTTTTTTTTTTTTTTTTTTCTTCTAAATTATTCGATATTCGAATTAATTCAATTAATGTCAATTTAGTATAATATTATGTTAATTTTTATATCAACATTCATAACATTTACAATATTATTTTGCGTATACAATAGTTTTTCTTTATTGTGTAAGTGAAAAGATTTGTTTTGGAGAGCATTAGGAGATAGAGATGCATTAGAATACAAAATGCACATTTTTTATTTTAGAGAACCAAAAGTGGTCCATTATGTGTATACTCTTTTATCATTATTATTATTATTTATCAATTTAGTCCCTAATAAACATAAATTTTTACCAATTGAAATATATTTAACACTAATGTTAATTGGATAATGTTTTTAATTTTATTTTACAAGATTAAAAGGGATTTAATTCATGAGATTTCTTCAAAATAGGAATTTGTTGTTGGTTAAAAATAATAGTAAAGAAAAACTTATATAGCTTTGAACATTGATTATTATTATTATTATTATTTAAAGGAGTGGGGGTTTAGTGATATATTCAAAGGGTTTATGGGTTCCTTCACTTGGTAAATGTTAAAGCATACTACGTAGTCATGTAAGTTGAATTTGAATTAGTCAAATACTACGACGAGTGTTATGTGAGGCTCAAATCTAAATTAGTAATGAGAAAGCACACTATAAACACTACGGTGAGTATCATGTAAGGCTCGAATCCGAATTAGTAAATGAGAAAACACAATATAAATACTACGATGAGTGTCATGTAAGGTCCGAATCTGAATTAGTAATTGAGAAAACACACTATAAACACTACAAAGAGTGTCATATAAAGTTAAATCTAGATTAATAAATAAAAAAAGTATATTATGAACGCTACAATGAATATCATTTAAGGCCGAATTTGAATTAGTAACTAACTAAAACAAAAAGAAAGAAAATTATGGGTGAAACTTTTGGTGGCATTCCTTTTTGGTAGGAATTGACTTAAAAAGTTGAAAGAGAGAAAAAAAAAATTAAAAAATGGAAATGTTTTAGGCATTTAGGTATATTTGGTTTACTCTTTTTACCTTCCCCCATTTATTTTGGCATTGATGATTTTCCATTGAAGGTGTTTTTTTTTTTTCTTGGAGAGTGACATTCTTTCATTCTTTCATTACCCTTTGTTTAAAACCTAAAGTAATAAAAGTCATTGAAATGATTAATTTTGGAATGGGTTGATATTAAATTCTTTTCTTTTATAGTTCAAAGTTTCAACAATAAATAGTCTGGTCAATTTAAAATTTCTCCATGAATATTCAAAATATAAAAATTTTTAACTTAATTTTTTTAATTAGTCAACACGAAACTTAACATAAGAATTTTTTTCCCCCTATTTTTATCAAACTATATAACACATTTTCCAACTTATTTAGCTTGAAATAAACTATGAAAATACTTTTTCTTTTAGTATTCAAAATATAAGAATGGAATTGAAAGCCTAGCTTTGGACTACTCAATCAATTAGGTCCAACAAGTCATTATAGGTTTAGAAAATCAAGAAAACTCTTTGACATATTCATAATTATAAACAATGGTCAAAACACACACACACCTATATATATACCTATATATATTGATGGTCCTAATAGGAAAAAATATATAAATAAAGAAAAAAGAAAAAAGAAAAAAGAAAAGAGAAGGAAGTAGCTATTGAGGATGACATTCTATCCATCTCCAAATCAAAATGGTAAACTTCATTCTTAATTTGTATTGTCAATTTTTAGAAGGGAATTTTGTCAATGGAAAAAGAGAAAATAATCTCCTTTCTTCTGTGCGTGCGTACTCTAATCAAAACATTTTTTTATTTTTAAACATAAGAAAAATAAATTCGAGATATGTTAGATATGAATTTATAGAAAATCATAGCAATCTTTAACAATTTATATACATATATATATGTTAATATTTTTGTTAGCATCTTTACTTATTTACGAGATTTTTTTTTTTGAGAAATCCTAAATTCTAGTGTGTTTCAAACTCATAATCTTCGGGTCATAAGTGAGGCTGTTATCAACTGAGTTACGTCTTCTTAACTATTTATGAGAAGTTATGAGTACAAAACATGTCAAGACAAAAAAATATTTTAAAAAAAAAAATTATTTTAAAAATATTATAGAATATATATACACGTAATAAAAACTGCAATTTTGACTTTTTAATTTAAAAACTATGCCAAGTAAGCCTGAGAATTTTGGAAATATATTAATTCACTTACTTAGCTCATCCTAATGTGTATGTATATATATTTTTATGTATGTTCTTATCTATCTATGGTAATAATATAATATATATATATATAATAATAATAATAATAATATTCTTAATTTTCTTAAATTTATTTTAATTTCTGACGTTGTTAGGTAACTGGAGGTAGAGATAATTAATATCCTTATAATTAATTACTAACATCCTGATTTAAAGGGGCAATTATTAATCCAGCTGTGTGAGTTTTTTTTTTTTTTTTTTTTTTTTTTTTTAATTATGATGTCGAAATTAAGAATATTTAACATTTTTTTAGGGTTTTGATGTAAAGGGGACCAATTGTACCCCAAATCCAATTTTCTGCTCTCTTGCCAATCTATGGAACCCTACAAATTTAATGGATTTAATCATAATGTGTGACTTAAATTAACATAATTAATTAATGTTATGATTATTCCCTTTGTGTGTGTGTTTTTTTTTTTAAAACTTATCATAATCGGGAGAAATCGATGCTTTTTCTTTTTCTTTTTTGGTTAGACCATCCGATATCCAAAGCCATCATGTCTTCGACTAATCCAGATTAAATCTAATTGCGCCTGCAGAGTCCAACTCTTACACTGGGAGAAGGCCTTACCCCGATTCTTACATGGCGCTCACAACCCGTGTTGAACCATTGACCTCGTATAACATTCACAATGCGTTTTTCCATTGTGTCAAATGAAGGTCTTTAAAACGATGTTTTTTTTTACTTGTCATACTAGGAAATCAATATGCATTTATTGAAATTTTCTCATTGGTACTTTTATAATAAATATTTTACAACTCATACTTATTAATTATTTTTATTAAAAAAAAGTAAAGTCAAAGTATATATTAGTCTTTTCAATTATAAAGTATATTCTTTTATATCTAAAACACACATCAATTTTTATATTTTTTAAGAATTGTGTTTTATTTTTTTTTCTACAATATTATTATTACTATTATTATTATTTTTGATGATGTTCATGTTTGAAATTTAAATATGGTAAAAAAAAAAAATTGTTTTGTTTTTCAATCTTTGGCCTTCTCCCATTGGCACGACGGTTACAATTTTTTTTTTTTTTTTTCCCTCTAAGGTATGCCCAAACTTCCAAATGGTGTCACAATATTGTAACACAATACCACTTAACAAATCTTTTTTTCACTATATGTATAATTTAATTTTGACTTAAAAATTAAATATTATATGTATATATATTTATTAATTTTTGTTAGCAGTAAATTTTAGCATTATATTTCTTTTTCATCCCTGTCACTGTACATGGATAAATTAATATCAAGAGGTTTTGGATCTATATTTCTACCTTATCCCATACACATGATATAGACAAAAATATGTATATATATGACCACGGTTAAGAAGGGCTAGCAATGTACAAGGCCAAAAAATTGATTTAATTATATATATATAATTTTATGGAATTTTCGATTTAACTCCGACTCATGAACTAAGAATAATAAAACTTAGACGACTATAAGCTTGACGATGCCCACATTAAACTATTGATATTATCCTCGTTGTACCAAAAAAATATTTCGAGTTGACCATGTATACTTAAACTCAATGAACGTCCACGACTCTAAAGTGTTGGCTCTCGACCATATGATGTAGCACTTAGCTCTCGTAGTCCGGACTGATTACCCCTTCATAAACTAATAGTCACGATTTGAGCCCGGTTTACCCGTGTTGCGAACTATGAACTTAGCGTCACCCGTTGTCAACTTTTTAACATCGTCCTTATTATACTAAAAAAATATTTTAAATTGATAATAAATATTTAACACCTATATTTATATATATGATATCAAATTCCTAAATACGTAAGATATAAGAGGAAATATCGAAAAAACAGTTACCAACTTAGGTACCTTTTCTTATTGTTATGTTTTAGTCTCGTTTGACTGGGTGAGGAGTTCAAAGCAAAAGCCCCCAGGGGTACTTTTCACCATCTAAAACTCTATATATATATATATATTTATGGTCATAGCTTTCAATTAATACTTGGCCTTGAAGTAATTAGAGACGGGTGGGAAAAATCATGAAAACTCCTCTTCACTATTTTGGGAGCTTTGATAAAGATGTATTGATAACTTGAATGCTCAACAAGTTTTTTCCTCTTTTTTTTTTTTTTTTTTTTTTTTTTTTGTGTTGTAGGAGTGGGAGAGGGGGGAAAGGAGGAAGGGGGTTAGGACAATTATCGCATTGCCAATTATAGAATGAGAGGACCTACTATTTCTGTTCCAAAGGTTTTGAAGCTTCTCTCAACACATGAAAGAAACTTTCTGTTATTTATGCCTTCCCTTTCAATCTCCTCATATATATATATATATAAAAGTGTCTCTCACTATAATTTCTTCCGTATAAATAAATGAATTGTAAAACATTAATTATAAAAGTATAAATGAAAAATTATCAATAATGTACTTTTGGTACCCACTTGGGGCGCCCGGTGTCCCCACATTTTCGGTGAGACTAATTTGGATTCGGCCTACGGAGCGCTCGCAGAGTGTAACTCTTACTCGAGCATTAGAGTCTGACCTAGAGCTTTTAACATGGGTCTAACCACCCTAGATGATTTGAAACCTCGATCATCCGCCTTGGAGGAAGCATTAGGAGTTCGCTTACCAATTCCCCAAGCTACCGGGTTATCAATAATGTACTTTATCAGAACAAGACGTTATGTATTTGAGTATGTATATATTTGATTATAAAAAATAAAATAAACAACAAAAAACAAAATATAAGAATTTTTGTAACTCACCATTATGACCTATTTCAGGGATTAAGAAGAGCAATTATTTTTATTATGTGAAAAAAATTGATCGTATAAGTTAGAAAACCCTGAATTAAATATTTATAATATTACATAATTATTTGATCTATTTAATCCTTTCGATTCTTACACAAAGCTCCTAAATTTTTTCATTCTCAACAAAATAGGTCAGATCAAAATCAAGTCAAAAACTATATATATTTCAAGTTATTAGACACCTTTGTACTAGAATTTTAGTTAAATTTTATGGCTATCTACTTGTTGGGGACCTAACTACATATAGAGAAGGCTTTGGAGGTCTCTAGAGACATCTTATTCAAGCATTGAAAGAGGGTTCAATAGACTATGCTTCTCCATTTTTGTCTCCCGGAAAACTTATAAGTGCACTTTGGCGAACCAAAAACTATTGCCCACATGATTGAATTTAAAGCTCTATAAACTATTTTAGGGGTTCTAAGCGTTTTGGCTTGGCACAATGAGAAAATTCATTGTCAATACTACATGATGTCATGAGTTAGGCAGTCGTTGAGAATGTTATATAAAAACGAAGGTCGGATCTTCCTCCGATTATAATCTTATATAAGAGTAAAAGTAAGACATTCTCTCGAATAGAGTTACATTCTATAGGCACAACATTGACTTAATTTGGATTAGTCGGTGAGACTTTCCCTTGAGCAAGAATTAGATTCTACAAATGCATTCCCGATAAAATCTAAGTTAGTCAAAATCGTAACTTTTGATATTAGAAGGTATAATATATATATATATATATATATATATATATGGTTTCTATAAGTGGAAAACTATCTTGAATTGGATTCTTGGAGAAGGTCTTTATCACATTTGATTGAAAAGGGTTTCTAAGTGAGAGTTTGTAGCTAGAGTATGCTGCTCATCTATCTCCTCTTTTTTTGTTCCATGGCTTTTTTTTTTCTTTTTTTTTGTTGCATGATTGATCATCACTTTTCTTGAATGAGCAACCTATGATTGAAACAACAGTGAAGATGAAATGGTGAATAAATTGGATATTTACTAATCATAGGTAGGTCCCAAAACGCTGTGTGTGGGTAATACATCCAGCTCATTAAGGATGAGGGTATATATATATATATATATATATATTTATAGTTTATATATTCTTTTGGATGGAGACTCTATGCATGTTGCTTGCAAGAAAATGCATATGGAGAGATCATGGGCACTCTGCCTTCTTTTCTAAAGACTCGATATCCTCATTGACTAATTCGTGAGCGATCTATGAAGAAGACTTCTAAAACTAGAGCATTTAGGTGAAATTGAGACATAAAACCATCTCTAATATGTGTCGATCTCAGGTCCCTCATTTGGCAAGCTAAATGAATCACCTAAGTAAAAAAAGTTAAACCAACTAGATAATCACTTTTCCACGGCACTCTGCCTTCTTTGAAAATGGTACTCTCTCCCTCTTTGCATTTTTTTTAACTTATCACAATTACATCTCGAGTTTTTAATTCAAAGATATTTAAAAACTCGACATATTTCAATTTAAACATTTTTTAAAAAAAAAAATGATGTGAAAACTAAACTTGTACATACTACTAATGTTTTTTCATTGAAATTACTTTAAATATATTATTTGATTTTACTTTTTCAATAAAAAAATTAATAAATATGAATTATAAAATATTAAATATAAGAATACGAGAGACGAAAAACATTAATAAATATACATTAATTT
>JAHSUH010001395.1:0-11794 GCA_025388415.1 Cynanchum wilfordii
AAGAAATTAAAGCAAAGCTATACCAAAACTTATATCAAATGCAAAGTAAGGCTAACATATAAAAGATAGAAAATAAGAAAAACATATAACATCAATTCCTAACAAAAGTAAGTATCTAGATAATAGTCTTCATGAATTGAAGATATTATTAGAATACTAACTAAACTAAAAAGCTCTTAAAGAAAATAAAGGAATGAAGATAAAATGATATGAAAATGAAATTCTAACTAAGAAATGTAAGACAACTAATGAAAATACAAAACAAGTAAATGACAAGTAAATGAGACTAAGATTAAGAAGAGAAGTAAACTAAACTACTCTAGCATAATACCTAAAAATCAAGATAATATCTATAACAACTATCAAAAAATCATAAAAGCGAAAGCATGGAAATACATCTAAGAACATGAAATAGAAATCAATCAAAGAAAGAATCAAGTTAGAAAACTAGTTAGATCTTATACTAACCATACCTAAGAATCTAATTAGAGAAAGTTAGAAAAGATTAGAACAAACTAAGTCAAGTTAGAAAGTAAGAAAAACAATTAGATTTAAAAATTCTAAACTAAAGATCAAACTAAGATGTTAAACCTAAGATCTAGGTTATTCTAAAGGATAAGGATCTAAAGAATCAAAAGCTAACTTAATCTAAAGCACTAAACTAACTAAGCTATAAGATCTAAATCAACTAAAGTTAACCTAAATCCAAAATATCTAAGCTATATCTAACCAAAATCTCTAAGTAAAAGTTTACCTAAGGGATCTAAACTAACCAAAACACTAACTAAACCTAAAAATCATGATACTAAATCATCTAACCTAAGATCTAAATCCAAAAATCTATAATCTAGGCAAAAGAAATTCTAAGAAAATGAATCAAAAAGAAAGCAAAAGAAACAAAATACAAGTAACATAAGAAAACTACTAAAGTAAGAATAAGAAAAATCAAAGAATCAAAATTAAACTACTCAACTAAGAATAAGAAACAAATGAAATTGAAACATCTAAACTAATTGAAATAAAATCGATCAAGCAAATATAAAGAGATCAAAGATATTCTAAGAATTAGACATGAAAAAGTAAAAGTTACTTGAGAATGATATCATAAAACAAATCATATCAAAATTAATTCGTTATAAATTTCACACCGTTGATGAAAATTTTTCCCAAAAATTACAACGAATTAGAGGAAAAATATCACAAAAATTAATAGGCTTCCGCAACGGCGCGCCAAAAATCGATGTGTATTTTTGAGTTATATATATATAATATAAATAATATAAATAATCGAATAAATAATACTAAAAATAATAAGAATCTTCAATATTAAAATAGGTTTGTCACTAATAAAATAACTCAATTAGGCAGAGCACCTATCGAAATAGTTTAGTAAATAAGGTGATATTCGGATTTTAAATTTATAAAAATCATTTTTCCCTAGGACTTCTATTAAATTCTATTGTGGAAAATATAATCAAACTAATTATGAATATGATTTAACAAGTAAATCAACCAATATCAAGAATGATAAGATTGAAGACTATATCCTAGAAAGCAAATTAAATGAACAATGTAAGGAATAAAGCAAGTAAAAAGGTTGGGAGGAATTCTTTGTAAAATATAGGTAAGATAAAAGGATACAAAATACCAAGTATAGGATAATCTTGGATCTAGTAACATAGCTCCACCAAAATCAAGTCTAAAGTAGAATCTCTTCCATACGGTTCGTGGCAAGAAATTCCTAGATTAAGAACACTTGAATGTTGACAAGATCAAATCTCCCATCAATCATCCTGGTTCCGATCCATCAATAGGAAACTAATCACATCAACTTGGCATTAATCGTATATCCTGGTTCCGGCCTAACAATTAGTGTTAATCCGAAACCACAATCTCAAATCAAAGCTTGTACTAAAGATAAAATTCAGATCTAAAGTCATCAATGAAATTGCAATTCGAATCAATAAAACCACAATCATTCAATCCAAGAATATCACAATATCTCAAGTAATTTGTAAAATAAAACCAACCAAATCTACCTATAAGAAATGTAGAAATGAGAATTCCTAAGGTTGGTTAACTAATTACAAAGAATAACAAGGAATAATAGAAGAAAAGGGGAAAGTAAAACATAGACATTAAACCTTCTTCCTCTTCAACTCCTTCTCTTGATTCTTCTTTGCTTCTTCAACTTGGATCTTCAATTTGTGTAGCCCAAATACCCTAGAATATATTCAGTAGATTTCCTTACGGATCGAGGAAAACCTACCAAATTATTCCCAAGATACTCAATACTACAACAAGTAGAGAGTAATCTCTAAGAAAATTGGAAAATCAAAACATAGATCTCTCTCTAAGTTCAACCAAACCTTTACAATTACTTAGCTAATCAGCCTAATCAAACCTCTATCCAACCTACAAGCTAACCCTAAATAATGGTAAAAATCCCAATATTTATAGATAATCAAAACAGGGGTAAAATTGTAATTTTACAAAATAGAATCTGGAAATTTGGCTCAACACGGGCGTGTTGCACCGTGTAGTGCCCGTGTTGGCTATGCGCGCGACACAGCTGTCGCACCCGTGTTTAGACCGTGCTGCCTCCCGTGTTGGTGATACGCGACACGGGCGTGTTCGAACCCGTGTTGGAAGGCGTGTTCATGGCCGAGCCCGTGTTCTTTGGCGTGTTCATCCTCCCTGGCGGGCGTGTTCATTCACCGAGCGCGTGTTCAATAGCTTGGAAGGGCGTGTTCAGCCTTCTTGCCGGGCGTGTTCTTGCGAGGCGCGTGTTTCTGGACTGGATTTGTATTTCTTTCCAGAAATTGCATATTTAGTCCTTGAACTTTGCTCTTTTGATCAATTAGCCCCACGAACTTCCCGAAAACAGAAATATCACAATTAAGTACACAATTAACATATTTATCTCAATTTACTCTAATAAACCTCAACAATTATGCACAAATACCCTTCCAAAACATTATCAAATTTAGCGTTATCGGGCGTGTTGGCTTGGCACGGGTGTGTTCAGCCCGTGTTGCCGGCCGTGTTGAAGACACGCGGCACAGGCATGTTCAGCTGTTTTTGCGTCCCACATCGAATTTTCACTGTTTTCAGCTCCTTTTTCTACTCCTATAAATAGAGACAGCATCCAAGCTTTTGAAACACACCACCAATCCACCAGAGAGTGCAGAGTTCAAGGAATTCGAGGGATTTCGAGTCTCCACTCCCGTGGATTCTCGGAAATCACCCTCGTAGTTAAATATTTTCTAGTTATTATATTTCTCTTCTTAGCTTAGGGTTTGAGCCTCAACCATAAGGGAGAGCTCTATAGCTTAGTTGAGAGGTGTGATTCTAGAAGATTTCGTGAGCAAGACAAGGAGGAAGGCTAGTAGGGTTCGAGAAGAATCGGAGGTCAAGTCCCGTCGTCGAAGTAGTGACAACCAAAACGAAAACTTTTCTTTTCCCTCTTCTCAAGTCTATTATTTTTCATTCTTTATTTACTTTAACTCTGTCTCATGGGATTCTTTTATTATTAATGATACAATTAGAGCTTTTATTAATTTCCCGGGAAGGATATTGTTTGTGATTATCATTGTGATTATTATTGCTTTATGCTTTCAACTTAGTTTCTTATTCAATTTATGTCATGACATATAGGTTTGAATCTAGTTTAGCATATAATTGGAATAATTAATTAATTTACGGTTTGTTAATGAGTCCCAACCATAGGAGATTTAATGAATTGTCGGATTAGGTCTAATAACTTGCGGCAACCATACTGAAGTTAGGTAGCCTAATAATCTCAAGTTCATAATCATTGCAAATCTTAAGATTAACTTATTAAATTCACGACTTAATAATTAATCTACAAAGGTTTAGGATTACTTGCGACAACCATATTGAGGTAATCACATTAGATAACTTGGGTACGGTAGTAAAATTAATATTAATCACAATTGCCTTAGATCTGCTGAAAGCTAGATCTTCGAATATGGTCATTCTAATTGAATCATCGAATCGAATAAGAATCCTAATTCATATCTGTTTCAATTCTATTTATGTTCTAGCAACAATCTCATGAATTGAATCTTATCCATGGGTTAACTTTTGCTAATAAATTCTTGTCATATCTAATAATTGCTTATAAGCTCTTCATCGCGTCTTTGGGTCTATACGATATTTTATAAATGTAAAATCGTTATTGCTTCCATGTTACTATCTGCATACGATAGGTACTCTGCCTTAGATTTTGGTTATTTAAGTGACAACCTATTTTTTTTGCATGAATTAATCTCAATCATAATTTATGCTAAAAATATAGTAACCA
Source organism: Cynanchum wilfordii (assembly GCA_025388415.1). Classification (NCBI taxonomy): domain Eukaryota; kingdom Viridiplantae; phylum Streptophyta; class Magnoliopsida; order Gentianales; family Apocynaceae; genus Cynanchum; species Cynanchum wilfordii. Next base: position 4,328 of record JAHSUH010001395.1, read on the forward strand.
AAATTCACATCAGAAATGTAGAAGAAGAGAGTTCCTATTGGGTTGGTAAACTAGATTACAAGAATTATCAACAAAAGTAATTGAAGAAGGTAAGAAAATAATTTCAAAACCAGTTGTCAATTGATACCGGAAAGATCTCTACACCTCAACTTTCCTCTTGAATCCTCTTCTTGCTCGTTGAAGTTTGAATGATTGAAGTAGATCAAAATCCTCTTGATTAAATTGCAAAACTCTACCTTATAGACCGAGGAGAGTTTACACAACCTAACTAGAAACAATTATCACTATAACAATCTAGGGAATTATCTAATTGAAAGTAGATCAACAAAGTAATAGAAAATCCCCTAAATTCTATACCAAAATATATGAAATTCAAGAAAACCCAATATGATATTCAATATCTAAAACAATGTGAAAAACTAGCCAATATCAACCTAATCTAACCTCCAAGCCAACCTCTAAATAATGGTAAAAATCTCAATATTTATAGCAACACGGGCAGGAACACGCCCGTGCTGGATCAACACGGCCAGCAACACGGGCAGGAACACGCCCGTATTGATCCTTTTTTCCAAAAATTGTACTTTTAGTCCCTGATTTCTTCCTTTCTTCAATTTTGGTCCCTGAAACTTCGAAATCAAAAACAGAAAGAATTTGCGTAATTTGCATTCAATTAAATCCAATTAACTCCATAATTAACTCGAATTGAACACAATTAATGTATAAAAACACGATATAAAATCGAGTTATCAATCCCCTTCATCATCTCCCTCATTTCTTGCATAGGGTCTTTAGGGTTGATTGAAATTTCTCGCGGTGGTAATGTCGATTCTTTGTGATTGCGGGAAAGGAGCATTCTAGTAATTCCTTGGATAATTCATGGCTCCATCATTATTCTTCCAACTAAATCTACGATGATTCCTCCAACTGGGGTTATAAGAATTCCCCGTAGGTGCTGTATTAGCGGCATCCACATACTCTATTTCTTCCGGAATAGTTAGAATTCCATTGCCAAAACAATCACCACTGAAATGCGCTCCTTGACAAAACTCACAGACTTGATATACCGTTTGAACGTTTCTTCCTTGAAGAGCAGTCAGTTGATTATTAAATTGAGCCTTTATACTTTCAATTTGCTCGTCCAAAGAGGAGTTTGCCATGTTAGCTAGCTGTTTCCGAGGTTTCACCCTTACACTTGTCCTCCAATTCTTATTTGTTTTGCTCATCCTTTCCAATGCATTAGTTGCATCTATCTCATTCATTCCATTAAAACCTCCTTGAGGGTTCAACCCATCCAGTATTTGCTTTCCTCGTTCGTTCATTCCTCCGTAGAACTGCTGTAATACGAGTGGTTCACGAAATCCATGTTGAGGGCATGCTCTTAATAACTCCTTCATTCTTTCCCAAGCGTCGACAACAGTTTCATCCTCTGCTTTGCGAGAAACTTGATATTGCTTTCCTCATTTCCAAGATTCTAGTAGATGGGTAGTACTAAGTTAAGAATGCCTTGCTCAATTAGTCCGATGTGTGTTTATTATATATAAAAATAATATAAATAATCGAATAAATAATACTATAAATAATAGGAATTTTCAAGATTAAAATAGGATTGTCACTAATAAAATAAACTCAACTAGGCAGAGCACCTATCGAAATAGTTTAGTAAATAAGGTCGTATTCAGATTTTAATATTTATAAAATCGTTTTCCCCAAGACGTCTATTAAATTCTAGTGTGAAAAATATAATTAAATCAATTGTGAATATGATTTGAAAGTATGAATCAATCATCAAGTGATCTAACCTTTATCAATAATGATAAGATTGAATTCTAATTCCTAGAAAACAAATTTAAAAGAAAGCAAAGTAAAAGAATATGAATGAGATAATATTGAATATTTGAAGAACTCACTAAACACATTAGAGAGAGTGAAGGATATACTTCACAACAAAATCAAGTATCATGATTCAACTATCACAATTTCACCAAATCCAAGTCTAAGGATGAACTTCCTCAATACGTGTCGTTGAAAGAAATTCATACGTGAAGAACAACTCGAATATATTAGTAAGATTAAATCCCTACTAATCATCTAAGGTCCGGTACATCAATAGGAAAATAACAAAACTAATCTAGCACTAATCGTATATCCAAGGTCCGGCTTAACAATTAGTGTTAACCCGAACCACAAAATTGAATTAGAGCTCAACTCAAAATAGGAAATCAAATCAAAGCCATAATTGAAATTGCAATTCAAGCTAATGAAATCTTAACAATCAACTCACAATAGATCAATCTCATAGTGAAAGTATAACATGAAACCAACCACTTCTACTCTAAAGAAATGTAGAAGAAGAGAGTTCCTATTGGGTTGGTAAACTAGATTACAAGAATTATCAACAAATGTAATTGAAGAAGGTAAGAAAATAATTCCAAAACCAGTTGTCAATTGATACCGGAAAGATCTCTACACTTCAACTTTCCTCTTGAATCCTCTTCTTGCTCCTTGAAGTTTGAATGATTGAAGTAGATCAAAATCCTCTTGATTAAATTGCAAAACTCTACCTTATATACCGAGGAGAGTTTACACAACCTAACTAGAAACAATTATCACTATAACAATCTAGGGAATTATCTAATTGAAAGTAGATCAACAAAGTAATAGAAAATCCCCTAAATTCTATACCAAAATATATGAATTCAAGAAAACCCAATATGATATTCAATATCTGAAACAATGTGAAAAACTAGCCAATATCAACCTAATCTAACCTCCAAGCCAACCTCTAAATAATGGTAAAAATCCCAATATTTATAGATAACCTAAACAGGGGTAAAATCGTCATTTTACACAAAAGAATCTAGAACAGAGCATCAACACGGGCGTAGCCCCTTCTGCACTACGGGCGTAGAACAAAAAGGGCAACGGGGGTAAAATGCAGAATCATCAACACAGGCGTGTTCATGGCCGTGTTCACCGTTGAGCCCAAGTTGCAGGGCGTGTTTATGCGCTGTTTTATGCAATTATTCTCTAAGGGCATAGAAGACCTTCTAGGGGCGTATCATACTTCCAGAAACTACATATTTAGTCCCCAAACTTCACTCTTTTGATCAATTAGCCCCACAAACTTCCCGAAAACAGAAATATCACAATTAAGTGCACAATTAACATATTTATCTCAGTTTACTCTAATAAACCTCAACAATTATGCACAATTACCCTTCCAAAACATTATCAAATTTAGCGTCATCACAATACCCCACAACTTAACCTTTGCTTGTCCTCAAGCAAATCAAAGAAGGAATTTGAACAACAAATCATTGAAGAGAAGTGCATAAAATGTTTTCTCAAAGAATTCAAACTAACTAGTTTACTTTTCAAAGATCTCATAAACAAAGTGCTAAGGGATGATTCACTTTTATGCCTCATCAAATGTTTTATGTCTAAGTCAAGACAACTCAATTTGAACAAAACATTTTCAACTTAAATATGAAAAACGATTATAAAAGCATCCTGAGCGAAGTGTGTGCTCTATCTCAATTGATGATCCAAATAGAAAATTTTATTTCAAAGCAAATACTCAAATAGTGGTTCGGTTGATCAAAAACTTCAACAACGAGACATAATCACAATCAAATCTCAAGAAACAAGCCACTTATTCAAACGTAAATTTTTATTCCATTTATTTTTTTTTATTTTTTTTTTCAAGGTTTTTATTGTTTGCTTAACAATATCAACTTTAACTACCCTTGTAGCGAGTTCCACTCCGATGACTCCCAGATCCCGAGGACCTTAGGGCACCAGACATTCAATTCCCATAAGAAGTGGTGCTTAAGTAGCAAAGGATACATGCAAAATAACCTTTTATTCAACAATTTATTCAACAAAAATTAAAAGTGTGGCAAGTTTCTCAAAGAATTTTTCAAGTGAAAATTCAAGTCATTTCCATTCCAAAAAGACTTAATACTATTCAAATAAATTATCCAAAAGTAGTTCACTAATCGGAACAACCAACCAAAAATAGCTATGTCAAAAGAATTTCAGGAATTTCCTATAATCATGCTCGTACCAAGTATCAACAAGATGAAACAAATCAAATCTCGAGACTTTTAACAATCAACAAATAGTTTATATCATTGGCTAAGCAAATCAAATTCCCACAAAAAGTTCACAAAATAATCTTTTCAAGTAAACTAATCATTTTGAAAAATTTGAAAAATTTAGCAATTTTTTTGAAAAATATTTGTAAATTGAGATAAACGAGCACACACCTACCCCACAACTTGAATATTACACTGTCTCCCCGTGTAAAAGCTAATACCCCACAACTTATTTGAAAAATAAATAAGTGCGAGAAAACTATAAATACAAAACGGGAATAAGTGCGAAAAACTAGAAAAATAAAATAAAATAAAAACAAGAAAATTTTATTCAAAACGGGAAAGTATACTATGAACACAAAAGATAATCATATAAATCAAAATAAATCAAATAGCACATCCCGAGCAAAAACAAATAAGAAAAACAACTAAAAAGAAAATAAATAAAGAATAAACCCTATCCGGAACCTCCGGGACTAAGAAAGCGATATAGACAATAATTGAACGCCAAAAACCAAGTAAGACTCGATAAAAGCGGTAAAAGGAAAGGGAAGAAAGACAAATCTTGTTTCCGAGCAAGCATGCTTGGAACTTATTTTGTTTTATTCTTTGGAGTTTCTTCCTTCTTTAATGACTTTTATAAGGCTTGCTTTGTCCTCCTAACAACTTCATCTTTCGATTTATTCGATGGAATTTTGTTCGGTGCTGTTAGGGAGTAGTCCTTTTCCTCGTTCTGAAAATTGTCCGGACAATTGTCCCACTTGCATTTCCGGGTTTTGTAGCGAAGCCTATTGATTCATGTTTTACCTTCAACAAACAATCAAGAAGGATAGAATACAACAAAACAATGAAAGAAAGAAATTACAAGATTCAAAATGTCCTACTACAAACGATCTAGTAAAGAAATTAAAAGAACAAGAAAAATAAGAGAAAGAAATCATTACCTACAAAATTAGAAAAGAAAGATTAGTAAGGATAAAAGGAACAGAATGCAAGAAAATTAAATAAATAAGGAATATTTAAGGTAAAACAAAAATAAGAAAAGGAAGATAAAACAGAATGAATGAATGAATTGGAAAATCCATGCAAAAGAATTGAAGAATAAATTAAATAATGCATACAGTAAAAGGAAGCTTAAAAGAATTAAAAATGGAGGAAGAAAGGAAAAGAAATGAAACTCATGCAAAAAAAATTGAATTTAAAAGAAAGAGAAATGAAATGTAATAGAACTGAACGAAAATGGAGGAAAATAATTGAATTAAAAAATGTGCATGCAATCGGTTACTGCCAAAAACAGAGGAAAAAGCAGGGGAATGAAATTTTCAGTTCTGGAATTTTTTGAAGAACAGAGCAAATACAGAGTTGTACATAGTGAGGCTACTGGAATTTTCTGCAAAACAGAGGAAATTGCAAACTGGATTTACATAATGAACAGAGCAGTTAGCATACTGAAATTTACTGGAAAAAATTATCAGCAGGGGCAGTAAGGATACTTGCTGGAATTTTGCACAAAAACAGAACAAAACATGTAAGAAACTACTGGATTAAATACAAGGCAGCAGTGCATAAAAATTGCTACTCTGCCCGAAACTTACATAGAACATGTAGTGTACAAAAATATACATAAATACCTAGCTACTGGAATTTGAAAAACAAAAGAAAATAAGATTATATAAAACTAATGTATCTATATGCCACTATTACAATACCATGCAGAATGAATTTACAAAGAAACCATGCACTAACCTACTAGAAATTGATAACCTAAATGCCATGCAAAAACAAAGAGAACAAGGAACATATACTATCTACTGGAAATTGAAAATACATTGTATATATCAATGAATCTAGTAAAGTGCATGCAAAAAGAACTACTGAAAAATCAAGTTGCAATTAAAATACGTACATATATATATATAAACCATGCATATGAATAGAAAATATATGTGTTAACTATATTTCATGCAAGAACAAAACAAAACATGCAAATTCATGCAAGTCTACTAAATAACATGCAAAGAAAAGCAAAACATGCAAGTCGATCCAACGCTACTGGAATGAAATGTTGGTCAATAAATTAGCATTTCTTAGAATTAATTTCTAAGAATGCTTTCTACTCAACAAAAAGCTATACTATATTATTACCTAAAGAACTCAAAGAATACTAAATAAAATCTTAAAGATGCAAGTCTAATGGTAACAAAAGTGACCATTCACTGAAAACTAGTCATGCAAACTAAAACTAAATCCAAAAATAAATGCAAAGAAAGAAATCTAAATGCAAAGCCATACCTAAATTCATATTAAGCACATATTAAGGCTAACAAATAAAAGATAGAAAAATATGAAAACATCTAACATCAATTCCTAACAAAAGTAAGTATCTAGATAATAATCTCCATGAATTGAAGACATTATTAGAATACTAACTAAACTAGAAAGCACTTAAAGAAAATAAAGGAATGAAGATAAAATGAAATGAAAATGCAATACTAACTAAGAAATGTAAGATACTAATGAATATACAAAACAAGTAAATGACAAGAAATGAAACTAATGGTTAAGAAAAGAAGTAACCTACTCTAGCATAATACCTAAAAATCAAGACAATAACTATTACAACTATCAAAAATCATGAAACGAAAACATGAAAATACATCTAAGAACATGAAATAGAAATCAATCAAAGAAAGAATCAAGTTAGAAAACTAGTTAGATCTTATACTAAACATACCTAAGAATTAGTTAGAACAAGTTAGAAAGATTAGAACAAACTATGTCAAGTTAGAAAGTAGGAAAGCAATTAGATCTAAATTCTAAACTAAGGATCAAACTAAGATATTAAACTAAAAATCTAAGTTAATCTAAGGAATAAGAACCTAAAGCACAGTCCTAATCTAAGGCAATAAACCAACTAAGCTATCTTAATCTAAATCAACCAAAGCCAACTCAACTAAAATATCTCAACTATATCTTAATTAAAATTTAAGCAGAAAGAAAGACATTGAGGATCTAAAACTAACCAAAACACTAACTAAACTACAAAAATCATGATACCAAATCATCTAACCCAAGATCCAAATCCAAAAATCTATAATTCAAGCAAAAACAATTCTCAAGAAACAATCAATATGGTAGCAAGAGAAACAAAAATTACAAGTAACATAAATAAAGTTACTAAAGTAAGTAACAAGAAATTCTAAGAACAAGAATAACCAACTCAATGAAATCTGAAAATTAAACTACAAAATCATGAAAAACAAGATTCAACTAACAAATCAAATCTATCTAAGAAAAGTCAAATATCCAATGATCTATTAAGAAGATCAAAGATACTTCAAAATAGATAAGAAAAAATCAAAGTTAC
>JAHSUH010001396.1:0-103723 GCA_025388415.1 Cynanchum wilfordii
TAGTAAATAGGTTGTTCTGTTGTTGTCCGGAGTTGACGGATAGAACAAAGCCTAAGATTGTTCTGATATAGAGGTGAACATTAATGATTTCACCATCTCTTGGAGATCAAGTAGAGGAGGTTCTTTGAGATATTCCTTCAAGTGATCAAAAGCTTGTTGGCATTAAATTCGTCCATTGAAATTTGTTAGCTTTGAGGTTTAAGTAATACCTATGGATTAAATGTCGAGTGCATAAAAAATGAAAGAATTTGAGAATGAGATACTATGTAACTTGGACTAACTTTGATAAAAAGGATAAGATTTATCTCGGCCTTGCCAGAGAATATCTATTTAGGATTGTGATTTGTCCAGTAAGGTGATGTGCCTCCTTTAATGTTGTAGGTGGCTTCATATCAAGTAGAGCTTGTATTTTACGAGTTTTAACTCCGATGCCTTTAGGTGAAACAACATATCCTAAAAATTTTCCTATCTCTACTCAAAAAGAACATTTTTTAGGATTCAACATCAACCCACGTATTTGTCAAATTGTCATCAATGTTTTCGTACATCCGTAATAAAATTAGATGCGTGTTTGGTCTTGATGAGGATATCATCAACATACACTTCGGCGTTTCTGCCCATATGTTTTGTAAATACTTTATTCATCATATTCTGGAAATTCAGCTCCCGCATTTTTTAAACCAATGGCATACGTTGGTAACAATAAAGTCCCAACCTGTGTCAAAAGACGCCTCACTCCTCATCTTCAACTGCCATTAAAATCTGGTGATATCCCTTGTGTGCATCTAAAAAACACAATAAGTCATGGCCCTGCGATTCGGCCCAAAAGCTGATCAACTTTAGGCAATGGGAAAGGTCTCATTCAAAATGTGTGAACTAACTCTTTCCGTAATTGAGGAGACAAACATCTACCGATGTGAATGATCTTATCCTCTGTTCTTGTATCCACAATCAATAAGCTCCGATAAAGGTGTCGTTTGTGCATCATCCGTCTTATTATGTTCCCAATTTAGTGTTCTTGCTTGAATTGCACTTCTTTCCGCCACAAACCATGTTTGGGCTTGTTGAACATCTCTTGAAATACTATGAACAAACCCATTAATCATCATATAAACTTTGTTATGAAAAGTGCTAACTCGCTGCTTCCATCATATTCAACCCTAGTGGTGTGTGTTTTGAGTGAGTACAAATGAATATCAAATAAGGTAATAACCCTACAAAACAAAGTCACATAATCAAACACAACTAAGGCAAGAGTACCTATCGCATGCGAAATAGTAACATCAGAGTACCACGATTTTAAATTTATAAATCTTGTATCCCCGGGAACGTTGGTACGGGCCGGTCAGTTTCTACCAATTATGACAAACTTTAGAGTTCGGGGAATTAGTCCTATGTGTCCATTCAATTCAGATATGTTTGTTTAAAAGAATAATAAAGTTAAGAATGGAAAATAATTGACTAAGATCTCCAATGAAGTACGTATGATTAATTCCATTGAACAATGTTCGAACGTGTAGGTTGCAAGCGGATCTAAGGCAATTATGAATTGAATCGTCTTACTACCATACCCGAGTTTTCTAGGATGATTACCTCAATATGGTTGTTAGTAGTAATCCTAAACCTTTTTAGATTAGCTATTGAGGTGTCAATTCAACAACATAATCTTAAGATTTGCATCGATTCCAAACCCTGAGATTGTTAGGCTTCCTAACCTCAATATGGTGGGTACAAGTTATTAGTCCTAATCTGGCAATCTGTTAAATCTCCTATGGTGGGGACTCATTAACAAACCTTCAATTCAATTAACTATTGTAGTATCATGCATCAACCTAAGTTTCATGGCATAAACTCAATACGAGAATCAAATTGAAAGCATAAAACAATAAGTAATTCATAATGTATATTAAAACATATCCTTCCTCGGAAATATATAAATCATTAATCAATCAATCAAAATAAAAAAGTATCTTAGGACACAGAATCATAACATATAAAGGAAAAGTAATACAAGAACTAAAAGAAAAGGAAAGAGAAAGTTGCCGTGTTGCTCTCACTTTGCTTCCACGGGATTTAATCCTCCTGGCAATCCTGCGAGACTTGTACTCCGGATCCTTATCTCGCTCTAAAGATCTTGAACTATCACTCCCCTCAACTAAACTATAGGGAATCCCTTATGGTGGAGGCTCAACCCTACACTCGAGAAGAAAGAAAAATGAAAAACAAATCTCGACTAGGCCATATCTCAAAAACCCTATTGGTTAGGAACCTCGGAAATGCTCCAATGTTCGAGTGCGTCCTGTGTACTAAAGCTTTACAAATGATGCCTCTATTTATAGGGGTGAGTTGGGTTGGAAAACATAAATTTTCCAATGTGGGACATTTACTAGGCCATAGCCGCACGATGCTGGCCCCGTGCGGCATGGTGTTTGCGGGCGTTTCAAGGCACGACAAGCAGTGGCACTAAACTTGTATGGCACAGTTGTCAAGGCTGTGGTGTGACACTTATGTCAGCATCTGCTATTCTTAAATTGCAATTTAGTCCCCATTTCTTCCTTTCTTCAATTTTGTCCCATTCAATTGTTCAATTAACTCCATAATTAAACTCAATCGAACATACCAATGAATGAAAACAGGATATAAAACCTGGAGCTATCTAACACCCTACACTTAGTCTTTTACTTGTCCTCAAGCAAACTAATAACACAAACACTTTCTAGGAAACACATATAACTCAACTAATCATGCTCATCAACTAGTCTCGAAAAGTGTTCGCGTAATCTCAATAAATTCAAACTTGTCAAATACATTTTCCAAATTAGCAAGCTTATCAAAGAGTGAAATACTCGTAATGCCTCATCAAATGTTTCATGCATGAATCGAGAAGAAATAATTCAAAATATTCATATTAACTCAATACATATCCAATCATAGAATCTTCTGGGTGTAGTGTGTGTTCTAATTTGACTCATCATCCAAACAATAGACTTCCCTTCAAACTAGTAGAAAGATAGTATGTTGATCACTTAGACGTCACAACAGATAATTATAATTAACCATCTAGGGATCAAGTCACAATGCCACACTTATTACTCTCTCTTTTTTTCTTTCTTTTTTTTATATATATATTTTTTTTTAAAAAAATTTTTTTTTTTTTCAATGCGTGGGTATAAGCGTTTGCTTAACCATGTTAACTTTAACTCCCCTTTTAGCAGAGTCTCACTCCGGTGGCTCCCAGACCTCAAAGACCTTAGGGCACCAGGCATTCAATTCCCTTCAAGAGTGATTCCTAAGTAGCAAAGAACACTTGCAAATTACCCTTATTAAAATAAATAACAGAAAAATAAACTAGTGGCATGCTTCTCAAACCCCTATCAAGTTACCATAACAGCTATTACAACATCTAGATGGTCTAACACTATTTAACTAAAAGTCCAAAAGTAATCCACCGTTCAAACAATTTTGCCAAAATAGATGTACTCAAGATAATGTGTGATTTCCTACAACTAGACTAGCATCAAATTTCTATTAATAAATCAAACTCAATCCTCAAGACTCCAGCAATCAAACAAGTAGTTTTTATCATAGTCGGAGTAAATCATACTTCAAAAGCTTAAAAAATTTTCTTCTAAGTAGCACAAAAGTTTGAAATTGCTAGGAAATTCGAGAAAAATTTGAAAGAATTTGACCCGGAAACTTGGAAAAGCTCACCCCTACCCCACACTTAAAATGAACCTTTGCCCCTGCGGTGTTGAAGGTAGGTAAGAAGCGAATACCCCAGCACTTAATCCGAAACATCTATTAACTTGATAAAACAAAGCGAGATCCGATAGATGCCCAAGACTAAGCAATATCCTAAAATAGAAAACACCTACAAGAAAACAAAGCGAAAAAAGAAATGAACAAAAGCGAAGAAGACAGAAAAAGGGAAAGAAGAAAAAACTATGTATCCGGTGGATTTCTGCGGCCATTCTTTGGAATCGAAATGATGTGGCGGTGTGGGGGTGCGGTGGTTTGTATGGTGGAACCTCATCCTCGCGAGATATTCATATACCCTCAACTTGTATGTCTTGTCCATAAGTTCCAAAGGGTAGTGATGGTCACAAAGTGTAGTAGATGTGCTTTCCATACTAAGAGTTGCAAGTTGCAATATCTATACCAAGAAATCTCGCAACTCTAGTGAAGTTTTGTCTCAAAACACGTTCACAAGTGTTAGTAGCATATTCCTTAGCGGTTCAAAGCAAATATTCTAATTATGTCCACAAGAATACGTCTAAAAACATGTGATAACTCATTTTTGTCTATGGCATGAATCACTTCAATATTCTCCTTTCTATTAATAGCATGCAAGCATAACATGCAAACAATGAAGCACAAAATGAATAATTGAAGCTTTTGACCTACTAAGATAAACATGATGATACACAATGATATGGTCCCAAATAGATTTTAAGGACAATTCCAAACTCTTCATACTCAAATCATGATCATATTCACCAAGTCTAAAAGAAATAGGCCTTTTTATGATGCTCATAAAAGTATAGAAGATTTGCATACTAGTACCTCGTAAGTAGCTCTTCCGCATTAAAAATGCGGATGTATAGTATGCATCAATTAATTCATCTATGCATTCAATTGAAGAATTGCAAGAGTCTCCTAATTAATTCTTCGCATGATGTACTAATCCTCTCGAAATGAGTTGTAGCGTCCAGTAGCTACATTTTGAACTACTTGAAATGAATAAATCAAGATAGCGATCGTTGGAGGATGAACTCTCTTCAAGATCATAGCTGCAAGGTAGCAACTATATGTATACAGAGATAGTAAAAGAGAGTTGAGTGAATTTAGAGATAAATAGGGGATAGAATAATGAATAGCTATGAGTAGCAAAGTTTGCACAGTTCCCCATGAACACGGTCGTGCAGTGCACATGCACAATCGAATTCTACCATTCTTGAATCTAATGTGTTCCAAACAATTTATATGCAGTAAAATTTGTACTAGAACAATCATTATCCACTCAATACATCAATTGTCAAAAAAAATGTCTTATCCGGAACATCCAACATCTATTTAATTAAACAAGTGTAATCCCTATGTTAGAACATCCAGTTTCTATCATGCCATGATCATTTAGCACATATATACCTGTCTGGAACTTCCAGAATCTACTCAAATAAGCATAGTAGTCCTAAACTAGACATCCAGCCTCTAAATAAACGTGAAAATCCTATTCTCGAGCATCCAGTTTCTAAATAAACAGAGTAGACATAAATTACGCCAAACCACATAAGACACTTGTAAAATAAAACACACAAATGAAAGACAAAAAAAAAAAAGAACAAGAAAAATAAAACAAAACAAAACAACGAAAACAAAAACATAGGGTTGCCTCCCTATAAGCGCGTTTCTTTTCGCCATCGTCATTGACCGCCTTTCCTCCTCTGTAGGACTTTATGTTCGATTTTCTCGAACAATTCCCTATAAAATCTCAACTTTTGTCTGTTCACTTTGAATGATGTTTCACCCTCAATCATTATTTCACAAGCTCCCATGGTGAGACTTGTTTGATAATGAAGGAGTCTGTCCAATAGCTTTAAAACATCCCGAAAATATTTTCAAATGTGAATATAATAACATTTTATCCTCAAGTTGAAATTCCTTTAAACTGTTTATCATGCCAAATCCTATTTTTCCATTTAAAGTTCATTGAATTTCCATATTCATCAAATTCATTAAATTTTAGGATTCTATCCAATGTACACAAAATGCTTTGTAATTCAACAAGTGAGTGCAGGGTGATCAGTGTACATAGTAGTGTTGGACGAGGCCAAATATATCAAATGCATATACAACAGTTATAGTATATCATTTAGAAATTCATAGCATATCCTTGTCCTCAAACAACTCCTACCGTATAATTACCAACATCACATATCATATAGCTAATTTAAATCGGGGGATGTCATAATGGGTGCAGTAGTGAAAGAATTCCTTTGATAAAATTCATGCAAAAATGCCTTATCAAACACAAAAGGAATAACTTTTCCACTTAAGCATATGCGTTGTTTTTCATGCATCTTTAAAACATAGATTCTAGATTTCACAAGCAATGCATGAACGTATATCAATCATAGGAAATCATCTATAAACTCCCTTAAACTCTCTTATCATGTTAAGAAATAATATAGCTAGAACAGCTATCCCGAAAAACAATAGAACATGTATAAGAGCAAAGGGTAGGATTGGTACCTGGAATATCAACAATTTTATAAACAAAAGCTCTTTTGTACCTCTTGAGTCCATTCAGTTGCAACTTCCTTTCGTTTCTCATTCAGATTGCAATTATAAACAAGGAAGTTCTTACCTTCATCTTATGAATCCATAGTAGAAATGGGTTGGCCAGCCCTTTTGGTTTCAATTCAAGTGGATCCTCGCACGATGAAGTCAAAAATTTTCAGTTTTTGATAATACCAAAGATAGATTAGGCATGATGTTTCAATAATATAAGAAGTAAGCAAAGAAAAAGAGTTCGAAAAAAATTTTTTTTTTTTTTTTTTTTTTTGACCCTAGATAATCTCTAGAGTTTTTTCCTAGTATGGTTTTAGAATGAATTTTCTAAAACTAGATGACCTTAATTATTAAATTTTAGATAATTTCTAAAATTAACAATTTAGGAAACCGTATACTTAGAAAAGTGAGGTCTAATTCCACTAATCAAGTCATAAAGGATAGATACTACCGTTACCAAATCATAAAGTTTCTAAAATTTTGATCAGGAATTTTAAAAATATTATGAATTTTTGCATCCCCAGCAGCGCGCAAAAATGTGGTGTGTGTTTTGAGTGAGTAAAAATGAATATCAAATAAGGCAAATAATCTCACAAAACAGTGTCACAAAATCAAACACAACTAAGGCAGAGTACCTATCGCATGCAGATAGTAACACGGGAGTACCACGATTTTAAATTTATAAATATCGTATCCTCGGGAACGTTGGTAACGGCTGGTTAGTTTCTACCAATTATGACAAACTTTAGAGTTCAGGGAATTAGTCCTAGGTGTCCATTCAATTCAGATATGTTTGAGTAAAAGAATAATAAAGATAAGAATTGAAAATAATTGACTAAGATCTCTAATGAAATACGTATGATTAATTAAGTTGAACAATGTTCGAATGTGTAGCTTGCAAGCGGATCTAAGGCAATTATGAATTCGAATCGTCTTACTACCATACCCGAGTTATCTAGAATGATTACCTCAATATGGTGGTTGCAAGTAATCCTAAACCTTTTTAGATTAGCTATTGAGGCGTCAATTAAACAACATAATCTTAAGATTTGCATTGATTCCAAACCCGAGATTATTAGGCTTCCTAACCTCAGTATGGTGGCCACAAGTTATTAGTCCTAATCTGGCAATCTGTTAAATCTCCTATGGTGGGGACTCATTAACAAACCGTCAATTCAATTAACTATTGTAGTATCATGCATCAACCTAAGTTTCATAGCATAAACTCAATACGAGAATTAAATCGAAAGTGTAAAACAATAAGCAATTCATAATGTATATTAAAACATATCCTTCCTAGGAATATATAAATCATTAATCAATCAATCAAAATAAAGAGTATCTTAGGACACAGAATCATAACATATAAAGGAAAAGTAATACAAGAACGAAAAGAAAAGGAAAGAGAAAGTTGCCGTGTTGCTCTCACTGCTTCCACGGACTGGCTTAATCCTCCAGACCTCGCCGAGACTCGTACTCCGGATCCTTATCCCGCTCCGAAGATCTTCAACTATCACTCCCCTCAACTAAACTATAGGGTATCCCTTATGGTGGAGGTTCAACCCTACACTCGAGAAGAAAGAAAAATGAAAACTGAATCTCGACTAGAGCTTATCACGAAATTCCTATGGGCTAGGAACTCGGAAATGCTTCTGTTTCGAGTGATTCCGGTGTGCCAAAGCTTGTACATGATGCCTCTATTTATAAGGGTGAGTTGGGCTGGAAAACAGAAATTTTCCAATGTGGGACATTTACTAGGCCATAGCGGCACGGTGTTGCGGGCGTTGCGGCACGACGCTGTGGCACGACACTTGTATGATACGGTGTTGTGCGTATGTGGCACGATGTTGCTTGCGTTACTCTTAAATTGCAATTTAGTCCCCGATTTCTTCCTTTCTTCAATTTTGGTCCCTAAAACTTCCGAAATCGAAAACAGAAAGAATTTGTGTAATTCCCATTCAATTAAGTCCAATTAACTCCATAATTAACTCGAATTGAACACAATTAATGTATAAAAATACGATATAAAATCGAGTTATCACCTAGTCTTCCCCAAATTGCGTTGTAGGCCGAGGGTGTGTCTACAACGTAAAAATCCACCAAATGTGTGATTTTATTACTATCATCTCCCCAAGTTGTACGTAATTGTACAATTCCTTCAGCATGTATGACGTTTCCAGCAAAACCAGCCAAAGGTACCTTATTCATCCGATGAGTATGTGGTGTTATACCCATTGCTTTCAACGCATCTTGATAGATAATATTTACCGAACTACCCGTATCCACCAAAATTCGTCTTACCATAAAATCTTCAATGTGCATTGAAATAATTAGCGGAACATCATCATTCATCATCCGCTTTTTCCCCGGAAGTGTAGCGAAAGTTCGTCGAAGAATCATGTTGATCACACGTGGCGGATAATTATCTCGTGAAGCTCGAGCATCGTCCATGGTGACAAACTCTTTTAAAAAACCATTATGGATAGCTTTCTCAATGTTCCTTTTCAAACTATAACAATCACCCGTCTGATGTCCTTCTAATATGCACAATACTTATCAATACTCCATTTTTCTCTTGGCGCTGTCATAAGTCTTGGTGTTGGGAGGATTTTTGGATCCTTTATTGCTCCAAGGATGTGACTTAAACTGGTATTCAATGGTGTGAAATTTTCTGAAATAGGTCATGCGGAAGCATGTTGACCTCGAGATCGTCCATCACCTGGACTCTTACGTCTTGGCATGTCAACATTGTAAGTATTACGAGGGAAACTTCTATGAGGATCTTGCGACCGTTGCCGCCAAAATGGTCGTGAAGAACAGTCGCGATATTTTGAATCATACGGCCTATCATAAGGTTTCGATTGTTATCGTCTATTATCCTTTCGTGGCTTTTTATAATCCTCTGCCTCTCTCCTTTCTTTCTTTGCTTCTTCCGCATCTTCTCCTTTAATCCATTTACTAATCTTATCAAAAAGTTCTTTCATTGTTGTTGGCTCTATCTGATTTAATTTCTCCGAATATTTACTTGGCTGCATCCCTTCACAAAAAGATTCAACATATCCTTCTTCTCGTGAGATTCTTAATATTAAGTGTCTCTTTGTTAAACCTTGTTAAGTAGGAAGATAACAACTCTCCGGGCCTTTGCTTTATGGTGAGCGGGTTTCGCTTAGATTTCTTTAAGCGTTGGCTACCTGCAAAATTTTGAAGAAAAAGAGCACCTAACTGGGTAAAAGAGGAAATAGTATTGTGAGGTAAAGCAATGAACCCGCCTAAGACCTGCCGTCCAAGGTACTTTCAAAACATTTGCAAAGGGTGATATCATCTGCATAATGCATCTCCATGACCGTAGTGTAGTGTTTAAGGTGACGTTCTAGTTCGGATTCCCCTGTGTATGGTTTGAACACAGGAACCTTAAAATCCTTTGGGAGACGTGCCTTATGGTACTCTTTTGTCAAAGGATTAGATTTTTTGGCGTTCCAATTGATAGAAAGTCGTCTTGAAGGTGAAAGCAACTATTGAACCTAGTTGAGGTACGGGATGAGGCGGCGTTGGTGCCAAGGTTGGGTGTGGCGGTCTCCACGTGAGTGCGTTTGATCGAGGATCGTACTCGAATATATGTGGGAGGAAGGAGCACATCACGAGTTGGAGAGTACATGTGTGTGCCATCAAACGCAACATCAAAAGTTCCAGGGTGGGTGCAACAAGATGAAGCCTGGGTTGAGGTTGGACAAGCATAACGGGAGGTTCATCCGCAACAACCGTACCTTTTTAATGTAACACCATTTGTTTAAGCTCCTTGACTCGATTAAGCAATTGAAACAAACTTTCGTCGCGAGGAACATTGGTGGGCATAGAAACAACTGGGTTATCGGGGGTTAAAGCAACAAGATTGAGTTGAGGTCCGGACGAGTGGTGCAGAGTCCGGGTTGATATTTTGTGATGTGACAGGGATGGGAGCCGGGGTAAGCTGTGTGGATGTATCTGGGATGCCGGAATCATCAGCGACGGCTTGTGAGGGTGAAGGGTCCATTGATGATAAGGACAATGACTAAATTTGAATGCGGTTATAGAGGGGTTTATGCAAAATACGGTGAGCTCCAATTATGATGTGGCCTCCAATCTCCAATCGTCTTAGTCTAAATCCTCAAGATCTCCGTGAAGCTCCTTCGATGCTTAAGTCAGAAACAAAACGAGAGGAAAGCTGAAAAGACTAGTGTTTTTTAGAAAAGAAATCCACTTACCTTTCTTGTTGAACATTTATGTATTTATAATAGAACTTTCCTAATTTGCAAAGGATTCTTAAGTCATTAGGAGACTTCTCATAAAATATAATTTGTAGTATATCTCGAAAATCTTGAAATATCTAAAATAAAAAGATATTGATAAAAGGATATATTAATATATCTATATATTTGTAAAAGATAATATTTAAAATATTTATAATAATATCTACCATAATGCCCTTTAAAAAATAAAATAAAATAATATTTATAATAATATCTACCAGTTCCAAATATTGCTTCAATAATATATAATATATGTATGATCATTTATATAAGTATTTGTAAGGAACTTACAAAATGCATGTTCTACTAAAATAAAACTATATGTATTATTTTGATTGATTGATTAATGAAAATGTGGAAGAGAAATAATATTACATTCTTCTTGATGGGAAAAATTTTTCATGGGAAATAATAATATACCTAAAATCAAGCACGTGGTTATGGAATATCTCCAAATTCACATACAAATCAATTGGAAGCCAATAGAGATGCATACCTTAACGTTCCGTTTTTTGGTCAGTCTCATTGACGTTAGTAGTGTCCATCATGCATTGTACACTGATAACTATAGAGGTTCTCAGATAGTGGGATCAAATTTCCGACAAATCCCCTCCTATAGATCTTCTTCTCAAGTTTTAGATTAGATTTGCTGAATTATGTTAATAATTTTGTAATAATTTACATTAAAAATTCCTCTATAATTCATCCATTATTACTTTTTATAATTTTTTTGTCATATTTATTTCTATAGAAATCGTAAATCTTTAAACAAAAAAAGCAAAAATGACAGTTGAGGGGCTGCCCTTTTTTTAAAATGCCATTGAGTTTCCAGTTTTGAGGTGCAAAAATAATTATTTTGCTAGCCATCAATTTTGATTCCAACCTCTCTATTTTTACAACGCTTTTGCTGGTCGTCGTTTCCTTGTGTCACTTTATAAGGAAACTCTTGTTGAGAATTTAACTCAAACTGTTCAACTTCTGATATATTGTTTGACAAAGAATTTGGAAGGTCAAATGATGGCCAAATTAAACGTATGACCTATGAATTTGAAGCTTTGGATGTCTAGTTTCTGATGGTTCAAAGTTCAGATGCATTGGAATCTTCTAGAAAAAGTTATAGCAGTTTTAGTAGCTTTGGATGTCTAGTTTCTGATGGTTCAAAGTTCAGATGCATTGGAATCTTCTAGAAAAAGTTATAGCAGTTTTAGTAACGAATGTTCATTGAAGTTCTGCACTGTTCATCAAATTGTTTGTTTTTAAATTTATTATTAGTTTAATTTCTGTAATTTGAAGACTTTAATTTGTGCCTATAAATAGTGGTCTTGTATTTTATTGTGAAGTTAAGTTGAAAAGGAAATTCATCTAAGAAAATTTAGTTTGTGTCCAATCTTCTAGTTCCTTTTCTCTTCTCTAAATATTTTGAATACTCTTGTTTGTCATCAACTTGGTATCAGAGCCATGTCAAACAATGTTAATACATCATTGACGCATATGCCGCTACCATGACTCACTAAGACAAACTACGATAATTAGAGTATTCAAATGTGTGCATTGCTTGGTGCATAAGATGCATGGGAGGTAGTTGAAGCTGGGTACAATGAAACCAAAATTATTGGTACCTCGACAACAAACCAAGTAAGAGCATTGAAAGAAATGTGAATGAAAGACAAAACCACTCTCTATCTCTTATTTCAATTAGTAGATGAGTCGGGTTTTGAGAAGATTGCTAGTGCAACAACTTCAAAGGAAGCGTGGGATATTTTTCAAAAAGTGTTCAAAGGTGCCCGACTGAGTTAAACAAGTGCTACTTCAAACTCTACGAGGTGAGTTGGAAGCCATGAAGATGAAGGATTCAGAATACGTATCTAGCTACGTAACTTTGTGCAAACAACTGAAAAACAATGTAGAAACTCTCACGGATGCAAGAGTTGTGGAGAAAATTCTTCGATCATTGACCGATGATTTTGAGAATGTTATGTGCAATTAAAGGAGTCAAAGAACTTGGAAGAATGATCGTTGATGATCTTGCAAGTTCTCTTGAAGCACATGAACAACGTAAGTAGAAAAAGAAACAAGATGTCTTGGAGTAGGCCTTACAAACAAAAATGACCATCAAGGAGGATACGGCGATGAATGCTCAACACAACCGAGGTAGAGGACGTGGTCATGGAAGTCGAGGTTTTAATCGATGTGGAGGTCGAGGTTGTGGAAATAACAGCAAAGAGAAAGAACAAACAAGCGAACAAAATTGGTGTGCACGAGGATGAGGTCACGGTCGTGGACAAGGTTGCCGGTTAAATCGTTCAAATGTTGAGTGTTACAAACCATGGCAAATATGGACACTAGGCAAAGGATTGCTACTCCAAGAAAAAGGTGGAAGAAAACACGAATCTAGTCGAGGTAGATGAGAATAAAGATGATGGTATTCTCATGATGGCCTACGAAGATACCGCTTGGACAACGACATGGTGTGGTATCTTGACAGTGTGCTAGCAATCACATGTGTGGACACAAAAATCTTTTTGTTGATATGCAAGAGATAGAAGATGCACATGGACCGTCGGAGATGCATCGAAAGTTCAAGTCAAAGGCCGAGGAAAAATATGTTTTTCCCAAAAGGATGGAAAAGAAGGTACGTTGGAGGATGTCTATTGTGTACACGACCTAAAGAGTAACATTCTTAGTATAGGTCAATTGTTGGTTTTCATGAAAACTCGAATGTTATACTTGAAGGATAAAAATGATCGGTTGCTTGCACATGTTGAGATGACAAAGAATCGAATGTTCAAACTCAACTTAAAAAACATGCAAGAGAGGTGTTTGCAAGTTGACATGAAGGACAAAGCATGGCGTTGGCATTTACGGTTCGGACACTTACATTATGGTGGACTAAAAGAATTAGCAAAATAGGAAATGGTGCATGGACTACCAAACATGGACTACACGAAGAAGTTTTGTGAAGGATGTGTACTTGGCAAGCAAGGACAACATTTCAAAAGGAGGTAGAATATCGTGCAAAGAGATCTCTCGAGTTGATACATATTGACATTTGTGGCCCGATTACACCAAAGTCTTTTAGTGAGAAAATGTATTTTATTACCTTCATTAATGACTACACAAGGAAGACTTGAGTTTTTTTTTTGAAGGGAAAAGTTAGAAACATTCGAGGTGTTCAAGAAATTCAAGGCGCTAGTGGAGAAGACAACTAATCTTGCATCAAGGCCTTACGGTCCGATAGAGGAGGAGAATATATGTCAGCTGCTTTCACAAACTATTGTGAAGAACAAGGAATCAAAAGATTCTTGACAGCCCTTGTATTCACCTTAACAAAATGGTGTTCTTGAAAAGAAAAAAATCGAACAATTCTCGATATGGTTCGATCGATGTTAAAGAGAAAAGACATGCCAAAGGAATTTTTGGCAGAAGTGGTACAATGTGCCGTATTTGTGCAAAATCGATGTCCTCATACAAAATTGTCAAATCAAACACCACAAGAAGCTTGGAGTGGCCACAAAGTAATTGTATTGCATTTCAAAGTATTTGGTAGTGTGGTTTATGCGCATACACCAAACCAAAGAAGAACCAAACTCGATTATAAGAGTAAGAAATATTTGTTTATCGGATATGATGAAAAGACAAAGGCTTTCAGGTTGTTTGATCCAATTGACAAAAAGGTGATTTTAAGCGGGGGTTGTATAAGTGGATGAAGAAAGCACATGGGATTGGAAGAACCAAAAGGAAGTGACACAAGAAAAAGGAGAATTATTGAGTATTGCACCTATAATCACTCCAACGACTCCACAAGTATCGACGATGAAGTAGAGCCGGGACGACTTAGGATGTGCAATCTACAAGATCTATATGATTCAACAAAGCGAAGTGCATTTACAAACAAAAGGAGGGAATAGACTATGATGAAGTTTTTTGCTCTGGTTGCAAGAATGGAGACAATTCAACTTCTTTTGCCTCAAGGTGTACAATTTGAGTGGCCAATCTATCAAATGGATGTGAAATCACCATTTTTAAATGGAGTACTTGAAAAGGAAGTCTATGTAGAGCAACCACCTGGATACATGAAACTTGGAATGGAGAACAAAGTGTTGAATCTTAAGAAGGCACTTTGGGCTAAAGCAAGCACCACGAGCATGAAATACCCTAATTGACACTTATTTCAAGAAGAACAAATTCATAAAATGTCCTTATGAACATGCATTATATGTGAAGAAGGAAAAATGTAATTTGCTTCTTGTTGATCTTTAAGTTGATGATCTTATTTTCATGGGAAACAATGAGAAGATTATAGAAGATTTTAAAGTAGCTATGACACAAGAATTTAAAATGACGGATTTAGGATTGATGAAGTACTTTCTTGGTCTTGAGATTCGACAAAGGAAAGTTTGGAATATTTGTGTCACAAGAAGCATATGCAAAGGACATTTTGAAGAAGAACAAGATGGAAGAACATTGCAAGCCCGTAGCAACTCCAATGGAGCTTGGTATGAAACTCTCTAGATTTGAGGGAGGAAATCAAGTGAATGCAAGCAACTATGGTAGCTTGGTAGGAAGTCTACGATATCTCACATGCACAAGACCAGACATTGCATATAGTGTTGGCATAGTAAGTTGATACATGAAAGATCCAAGACACTCACACCTCAAAGCTGTCAAGAGAATTCTTCGATACATTCGAGGAACAGAGACACTCGAGTTACTTTACTCAAAGACAAAGGAATTTAAGCTAGTGGTATATTCCGATAGTGATTGGTGTGGAAATGTAGATGACAGGAAAAGTACAGCAGGATATGTATTCAACATCGGGAATACGACATTCACATGGCTCTCGAAAAAGCAACCAATAGTGACGTTGTCAACATGTGGGATAGAATATGTTGCAGCATCTTGGTGTGTATGTCACACAATTGGCTAAGAAACTTACTATGTGATTAAATCTACAACAACATGAGGCAACTGAAATATGAGTTGACAACAAATCGGCTATTGAGTTGGCAAAGAACCCAGTTCATCATGAGAGAAGTAAGCATATAGATGTTCGCTTTCATTTTATTAGGGAACGTGTGAATAATGAAGAAGTAAAAATGAGTCTTATTGCAAGTAATGACCAAGTGGCATATATCTATACGAAGCCTCTGCCAACAGTTTTGTTTGAAAACTTTTCAAGAAGATGATCAGGATGAGAGATCGAAAAAGTTTGAGCTTAAGGGAGGAATTTGTTGAGAATTAAACTCAAACAGTTCAGCTTGGTACATTGTTTGACAAAGAATTTGGAAGGTCAAATGATGACCAAATTAATTTGATGCTCTGGATGTCTAGTTTTTGATGGTTCAAAGTTTACATGCATTGGAATCTTTTAGAAAAAGTTATAGTAGTTTTAGTAACAAATGTTCAGCGAACTTCTGCACTGTTCGTCGAATTGTTTGTTTTTAAATTTATTATCAGTGTAATTGCTGTAATTTGGAGAGTTTAATTTGTACCTATAAATAGTGGTCTTTTATTTCATTGTAAAGTTAAGTTGAAAAGGAAATTCATCTAAGAAATTTCAGTTTGTGTCCAATCTTTTAGTTCCTTTTCTCTTCTCTAAATATTTTGAATACTCTTATTTGTCATCAGCTCTTACAATTGATGAAACTGTATAGATAATATTGCTTAAGTGATTTACAGAGATCTTATAGATATCTTTTATGAATCTTTTTATATATTTTCTATTTATAATTTGAAATCATTTGTATCAAATATTATATAAATATTAGTAAAAATATCAATGAAAATTTTCGATCTGAGTCATAAAACTGATGCAACAATATCAATTACAACTAATTCACAAGAAGGTGCATAGATAATATTGCTTAGCTGATGTATAGAGATCTTATAGATCTTATACATATCTTTTTTTTTTTTGATAAGCGATCTTATACATATCTTATATGAATCTTATACATATATATATATATATATATATATATATATATCTCTTTTGTCTATAATTTCAAATAATTTGTTTCAAATATTGTATAAATATTAGTAAGAATATCAATGAAAAATTATCCATTAGAGTTATCATCAAACACTCTTTATTCTTCTTGTATTTTTCTTCAAGAAGAATATTTTTTTTGGCCTTGATTTATAAAAACTGACGTGTATAGAAATGATGGCTGAATTATCATCTCACAACCGTCGTTTTAGGTAAAAACAACGGCTGGGAGGGGAAAAAAACAGCGACTCCCTGTCTGGAATTTTTCCTTGTGTCTGTAGTACGGGCATATTCATACTTAACTTTAAATGCATTATCTTTTCATCTATTTTCTTTATTCCATAAGCAATTGCATAAATATCAATCTCTATGAGCTAAAAACATTGAGTATTGCAATTTCTCTTTTACATATTTCCGACTCTATCAAAACATCTGTAGTTTTTACCAACCGAGAGTAAACGAAGTCCTATAAAAGTTCACGTAGGTTGGGCTGTTTGAAGGATTTGGCGAGGTCTTGTTGGCAACTAGAGTACACACGCTATGTAGAAGCAACAAGATATTATTCTTTCCCTTTTACTTTATTTTTTTTTTTTTTTTTTTATTTTAATTAATCATGTTATCATTTTTGTGGAGAGATATATTGCAACCTATATGTCTAATGACTTAATTCGGTTCCAAAAAGTCATTAAAAATTTAATGTCTCGTTGAACATTTCACTTATTGTTGAAATTGGACCAAAGGTTTTTGACATAGAAAATTAATTTAAGGTCCGATGTGTATTTTGAGTTATATATAAATAATAAAAATATTCGAATAAATAAAAATAAATTTAAGGTCCGATTGTCACTAATAAAATAACTCAATTAGGCAAAGCACCTATCGAAATAGTTTAGTATATATAGTAGTATTAAGATTTTAAATTTATAAAAATCGTTTTTCCCTAAGACTTCTATTAAATTCTAGTGTGGAAAATATATTTGAACTAATTATGAATATGATTTGTGAATAAAGATCATTCAACAAGTAAACCAATCATTATCAAGAATGATAAGATTGAATTATATATCTAGAAAGCAAAGTAAAATAAAGCAAAGTAGAAGATCAAGCAAGTAATGGAAGGTAGAAACTCATAAGAAATAATAGGAGAAATGAAGGATACAAACTACTAGGGGCAAGATTAATCATGAAATAACTATCATAACCTCACCAATATTCAAGTCTAGAGTAGAATTTCTTCCATACGATTTGTGGCAAGAATCTCATTGATTTAAGAACACTTGAATGTTGACAAGATCAAATCTCCCATCAAACATCCTAGTTCCGATCCATCAATAGGAAATCTAATCGAATCAAGTTGGCACTAATTGTTGTCCTAGTTCCGGCCTAACAATAAGAGTTAATCCGAAACTACAACCTCAAATCAAAGCTTAACACTCAAGATAAAATTCAGATTTAAAGCTATGAATGAAATTGCAATATCAAATTAATAAAACTATAACAATCATCCATGAAAACCATAATTTGCCCAAAGTAATTTGTAGAATAATACCAACCACTTCTACCTAAAAGAAATGTAGAGAGAAGAGTTCCTAGGGTTGGTGTCTAATTACAAGATTGAAATTCAAACAAATCAAAGAAAGAAGAGTAACCTCTTCAACCTTCTTTTTTATCAAACTTCTCTTCTTCAAATCTTCAAGTTGATGAAGTTGATTCTTCTCTTGCAAGACTCCAAAGAAATTCCTTATGATTGAGGCAACTTCTCTCAAGATCTCACAAGGTAATCTCTCAACTCACAACTATGAACAAGATCTCAAAAATATGAAAGTAGGAAAGTATAGATCTAATTCAAAACCCTAAAACAAGTATTACAAAATCAATTTGATAGCATAACCCTTCCAAAATACAAGTCAATCTAACCTCTAATCTAACCCTAATCCAACCTCTATCCTCTAAGCCAACCTCTAAATAATGGTAAAAATCCCAATATTTATAGATAACCAAAACAGGGGTAAAATAGTCATTTTTACAAAAGAATCTGGACGGAACATCACTACGGGCGTAGTCACTGATGCACTACAGGCGTAGTGAGGCAGTTAAGGGCCACGGGCGTAGAACAAAAAGGGCAACGGGCGTAAAATAAATAAAAAAATAAAAATTGCACAATCAACACACCCGTGTTCAGCTTCTTGGCTGGGCGTGTTCACTTCCAAAAATTACATATTTAGTCCCGAACTTCACTCTTTTGATCAATTAGCCCCACGAACTTCCTGAAACCAGAAATATCACAATTAAGTGCACAATTAACATATTTATCTCAATTTACTCTAATACCCTTCTAAAACATTACCAAATTTAGCGTTATCAAGGTCAAAAACTAAAATTTAGAAAAGTCAAAAGTAAATGATATATTCTGATGTCCTTCCCGGAAAACAACCTTTAAATTTAGTTTGTTAAATTCATAAATTAGAATCTAGATATATATACATATATATTATATTGTTTGAGATATATTAGGAGACTATTATATCTTGTACATGATACTTTTGTCAACAAACTATACTTTTGTCAACAAACCGACACCTCAACAATTAAAACTCTTTTGTTGTCGCTAGGATCGAATCCGCAACAACAAACTTTGTTGCCAAATCACTTACCACTACACCATAATAATTTATATTAAATATTTTTCACAATAAAATTTTTATAGTATATATAGTCAACCCAACCCACCACTTCGAAAACTTTCTTCCTCATTTCTCGAGTTTTTCTCCCCAAATTCTCGGTCATCCCTTTCTCTCCCTCTGCAAATTCCTAAAGCCCTCCGGAAAAAATGGAGAGAGGAAGCACATTGGAATCTATCGGATCGGAGATAATCGGAGTAATGTCCCCAATCTCAATCTGTTTGTTCTTGGTAGTCCTGCTTGTCTATTCCACCACCACTTCTTCTTCTTCCTCTTCCTCCGCCACATCCATAGTCCGCACAGCCGCCAATTTTGTTTACCTCAAGTTTTTTTATTCCTCCCCTGATTTGAGTTTTCTTATTCTCCCTTCAGGCCAATCATTACAAAACAGGGTTTACTGATTCTATAGTCTTTTAAAATCCTGTGTTGTTTTATGCAGAGAACAATAGAAAACAAATTTATATATTGCATATGTGAGCCCCCATCATAAGAGAGATGAGGGCTTCCAAAAATTGACGGGCAAGACCACCGAAAGTAGGATGGACTAGGCGATACCACTAGTTAGAAACTCGAAGGTGCTCTATTGGTAAGAGGGTTTAGGTTTCCTAATTTGATGAAGAATTTGCTGAGATAGAGAGAGAAATTAGAGAAACGTTTGGGGTAAAATGAGGAAGAAGGTTTTCAGAGGGTTGGGGTTGACTTATATATACTATAAATATTTTATTTTACAAAAAAAAATTAATATAAATTATTATGGTCTAGTGGTAAGTGAACTACAAAGCTTGCTGTCGCGGGTTCAATTCCCGGTGTCACTTTATTGACAAAAGTATCCCAGATGCAAAACGGAGAATTTTAAAAAGTTCAAGTGTGACTATATCTATAGTAAAAAATTGGCTAAATTATAAATAAAATGAAGTGATACAAAAATTAATTTTACATGTTTAATAAAATATATTATTAAATAACATGAATAAGAGATCGTATAAATCACAAAAACTTTCAAAACAGAAAGGACAAAAGAAAAAAATAAAATAAAATAAACGTCATAATCAAGCATATATTGGCTCCAAAATTAATTCATGATTGAAATATTATAAATGAGATAATTGCCATAGATAACGACCCTTTAATGTTTATGATATTTGGGCATTTAAATATGTCTATATGTTTTTAGGCTTATTCTCCCGTGCACGCATCTTAATTAACCAATACTTGCAAAAGTTAGATCTTATAGATCTCTAAGATATAAAATGTTCTTCCAAAAACAAGAAAACATTCATTTAATCTTACTTTAAATAATGTAAGTGTAAGGTTAGGTATATATAATTTGTGGAATTACAAATAATTCTAATTAAAATAAAGAATTACTTATTGTTACAAAATTATGAAAAATAATAACACAATAAAAAGAAAGAAATAAGATAAACACATACATTTTATGTGAAAACCCTATATAGAAAAAAGAGAAAAAATTATGGTAGAAGAGAGAAAAATTGTTAAATTTTAGAAGATAGATTCAAATCTTTCGTCAAATTTAAAAACAAAATCCCTAATTTATATATATATATATATATTGAGTGACTAGGTACATAGAATGTAGGCTCTACTTAGGGGTAGGCTACGATTTTGGACCTCCCAACTCTCAACCTCCTTTCCACCATAGATCCCTTTTTTCTTTTCTTAAAGAAAAAGAATTTCAAAAATAAGTCCGTGAACTTTTAGATCAATCCATATTAAAATTTGTGTATCAATATCTAACACTAATCATATTTTAAATTATAATTTATACGTAATTATATAATATAGGATAAATCATCCCAACTGCACTCGAACTTTTGAAAATTCTTAATTTTGCACCTAAACTTTTTTTTCACTTTTTTTGCACTCAAACTCTACTTTTGCCCTTCTGTCCAAAAATTTCGTATGTCTTTAATTTCCGTCCATTTTTCAGGGGTATTTTGGTCTTTTCACCTTAGAAATATATATTAAAAATTTGTAATTTTTTTTAAAGGGTATTTTTGTCTTTTCACCTTGGATATATTTTATTATGGAAAATTTGAAAATTCTTGCCACCGACAAGAGTGGAACCCACGTCCTCACGCGTGAGGACGCAGCGTTTAACCGCTAAACTAAACATCATTGCTTGCTAATTTTTTAAATAATTTAAATATATACTTAACCTCTCCACTTCACTTTTTTACCAAAATGGGTTTCTTGTTTTTATTATTCTATTTCTTGGTTTTTTTTTTTTTTTTTTTTGGGTCATTTGAATTATATAATATAAGAAAACATCAAACGACAAGTAGTACTACTTTTGAATAGATCTTGCTAAAGCATATGACCGTGTGGAGTGGTGAGTCCTTCTACACATCATGATGCGGCTTGGATTCAGCGACGACTTCTGTGATTTAGTTAAGGCTTGTATTTCCTCCTCCAAATTTTCAGTTCTCATCAATGGTGCTCCTTATGGTTTTTTTTCCTCTAGTCGAGGATTACGGCAAGGTGATCCTTTGCCGCCTCTCTCTTTACCATTGTTGTTGATATTTTGTCCAGGTTGCTTGCCAGAGAGGAAGCAGCGAGCAGGCTAAGTGGGGTGAAGGTCTCGAGATCAAGTCCGAAAATTACACATTTGATGTATGTCGACGACCTCGTGATTTACTGTAAAGCAACTCTAGAGGAAGCTGTAGTGGTTGGAGAGTGTCTCAACAAATATTGTGAATGGACAGGACAGGAAATTAATTTCCAAAAGTCATCCATCCACTTTAGCCGGAATGTCAAGAGAAGGTTACGCCTTGAGTTATGTCAGTCTCTTTCTATGCATGAGTGTAATTACACCGGGGAAATATTTAGGACCGCCTTATTGTAACTTTAAATCCAAGTCCAGCGCTTTTCGTGACATTGAGGAAAAGTTGATCCGAAGATTGTCGGGGTGGAAAGGAAGCTCGTTGTCGCTTGCTGGCCGAGCAATACTTATTCAATTCGTGTCCCAGTCCGTTCCGGGCTACCCGATGCAAACTTTTATTCTTCCAAAGAGTACTCTCAACCGTTTGGATAGGAGAATTCGTGGCTTCTTCCGGAATTTTGACATGTCCAAGTCCCGCCACTTTACTCCTAAAGCTTGGGATTCTGTTTGTTTGCCCAAAGATATAGGTGGTATGGGGATACGAAAGATGCGTGATTTGAACTTCTCGTTATTAACTAAGTTGGCTTGCCGATTGCAAAGGGCCGTGAAAAGATTTGGGTTCAATTAATTAAATCTAAATACCTTCGTGGCCGCAAAATTCTGGATGTGGAGAATACCCCAACGAATGCTTCTTGGATTTGGAGCAGCATTTCTCAATGCGTGGAGATCCTGAAGTTAGGTCTTCGCTTCAGGTAGGGACTTCGACCACGGTCCGTATTCTGGAAGACCCTTGGATTCCATCCATTCCGAATTTCAAACTCCTGATCCATATCTCTATTCCAGAACACATTTATTTTGTTAGAGATTTATTGACCCACAATGGACAGCAATGGGATGTGCACAAGGTTTTCTGGAATTTTCGATGCGCAGGCTAGGGAATACATTCTTAATACTCCGATTCTTCATACGGAGCAGGATCGTCTTATCTGGGTCCCTTCCACGTCCGGGGACTTTTCAGTCAAGACTTCATACAGGACCATCATCCAAGCAAGAGAACCAACCATGGTTAATGGTATTTGGAAACCGATTTGGCAACCTCTCTTCCACTTACGGCACAATGCTTTCCTGTGGAAGATCATTGCCAACGCTTTACCAACGCTAGATAAACTCTCAAGGTTTATCCCGGGTATCCCTAATGCTTGTTATTTGTGTGGTGAGAGCCCAAAAACCCCACATAATATCTTCCTTGCTTGCCCGATTGTTAAGATTTTATGGTTACAGTCTCCGTGGAAAATCCGAATAGACCAATTTTTAAGCCTCACAATTGAACAGTGGATTGGACTTATTATTGGGAAGAAAAATCCTTTTCCACTTAATGAGAAGGCTAAGAATATAATGGTTGTTTTTATGGCGGTGGCTTTTGAACAGATTTGGTTCTTAAGGAATAGAATTTGGCGGGGAGCGCCTATTCCGAATTGGATGGAATTTGCTAAAGATGTCAACAATATCTTCTTTAGGTATTGGCACGCAGCCTACCCTGCGTGGTTGTTGCCCGTTCAGGTGGTCGAAACAACATATTTGTGGGTGGCAACCTCCTCAGGGGAGAATACAAGTTTAATTTTGATGCCTCGTTCAAGGATGGACTTACTACTACTGGTGTGGTGCTTCACAATTCGGATGGATGTATTCTAGGGGCTTGCGCAGAATCGAAAGCAGTCCCAAGCCCTAAAGATTGCTACTATGATTGGGTCTTGATAGGGCCACGTTTGAGGGTGATGCAAGTAATGTCATTTTGGCCCTTCAAGGTAAGAAGGAATCGAAGGCCGGGGGCGTCGAACCTCATTTCAGGGTGGTTCTCTTCTTTGTTGTAATCGTTTTTGGTTTGTCTCTTTTATTCCTCGTCATTGTAATAGTGTGGCTCATGAACTTGCTAAGTGGACTAGGTTTTCGGATTTTTGTGGTGAAGTTTGCTTAGACTCCCTCCCTCCTGGTTGTTTATGGGGATAGGGGATGTCGAGTGAATTTCTTCTGCGTTCTGTATTTTACGCTTTCATTTTCTAATTCATGCCATTTATAAAAAAAAAGAATAGACTAACTAATAATAATAATATGTACAGATTCTTTGCTTCCAAACAAACGAATCTATCCGTCCATCTCTGCAACTTCAATTTCTTCCTATTCATAAACAAAAGGAGAAAGAAAAGCAACACCAAAAGCAATGGCCGCCTCCATGAGAAATCATTAATAATCATTGTCAAAATACAACATGCTTCTTCTTCACACTTGATCAATTTACTGGATCAGATCCGAAACCCAACCCACATCTGGATTCGGAACATCAGAAGGATTTCCAATTTCATTTCCATTGCCATTACCGCCCAGATTAGATTCGAATTAATCTAATGGATTCTCTTTGCTCAGCTTTTCGAACATTTTGACTCTTAAATCTCTACTGGATTCTACCCTCTCCATTAATGGCTCTTCCTCGCATCCGCCCTTGTCCCAGGCATCGAAACAACCCATCCCGAGTCGGGCCACTGCCCTGGTAGGAGTGGATGGCAAGCTACAGAATCCGGGTCGGGCCATGCCTAGCCTCGGCGATCCAACAACTGGACTGTTCATCTATAAACCCCATGAGGACGGCATGGTGGAGGAGGAAGAGGAAGAGGAAGAGGAAGAGGAAGAGGAGAAGAAGAAATAGAATGATTAAAATAAAAAACCCCATTTTGGGAAAAGAGTGAAGTGGAGACGTTAAGTATATATTTAAATTATGTAAAAAATTAGCAAACAATGATGTTTAGTTTAGCGGTTAAACGCCGCATCCTCACGCTTGAGGACGCGGCAAGATTTTTCAAATTTTCCATAATAAAATATATCCAATGTGAAAAGACAAAAATACCCTTAAATAAAAATTACAAAATTTAAATATATATTTCTAAGGTGAAAAGACCAAAATACCCTTGAAAAAATGGACGGAAATTAAAGACAAACGGAAGGGCAAAAGAAGAGACTTTTTAAAGTTTGAGTGCAAAAAAAAGTGAAAAAAAAAATTCAGGTGCAAAATTCAAAATTTTGAAAAGTTCGAGTGCAGTTGGGATGATTTACCCTATAATTTATAAGCCATATTTGAAGATTCATTAATTTAGGAGGACATTTGTGTTAAACATGACTATATATTAATATATATTTCTAAAACAAAGATAAGAAGAACATATAGATATGTTGCTTATATTATTATATATATAGAACTTTCCCATGTAAATCATGGGCGGCATATATATATGGATTATAGAGTTATATAAATATATATATATATATATAAGAACGTATTTAAACATGTCAAAAGGGAAAACTACATTAAAAAAATGAAGTAGCAGATTTTGCAACTATATATAAATGAGCCAAAAGCCTCTGTAAAACAAACATATATCCAGAAAGATGATTATATCCTTAGTCTTGACATTTTTTATCCTCGGTGCAATAGGTTTTTATTCAAATGCATTCATCAAGAAAAAACCCTCAAAGAAAGTTAATCTTCCACCTGGTCCAAAACCTTGGCCTATCATTGGCAACTTACACCTCCTTGGATCGAACCCTCATCGATCATTAGATTCCTTAGCCAAGAGCTATGGAGAGATAATGCAACTGAAGTTTGGTTCTTCACCGGTGGTGATTGCATCATCTCCAGAAATGGCGGAGCAGTTCTTGAAGGTGCACGACGTGAAGTTTGCCTCAAGGCCGGTGACTGCTGGTGGAAAATATACCAGTTATAATTGTCGTAACATGCTATGGGCACCTTATGGTTCATACTGGAGACAAGCTCGAAAGATTTACATTTCTGAGATATTCAGCCCGAAACGACTTGAATCCTACGAATACATTCGTTGTGACGAGAGACGGGCATTCATGTCTAGGCTTTACTCACTTAGGGGGAAGCCAGTGATGTTGAAAGACCAATTATCTCATTACATGCTCAGCAGTATTAGCAGGACTGTGTTGAGTAACAAGTACTTTGCATCTGATTCTGGTACCCCATCTGTGACCCTAGAAGAATTGCAAGATTTGATTAAAAAATGGTTTAGGCTGAATGGAGTGTTTAACATTGGGGATTGGATACCATGGCTGGATCGCTTTGACTTGCAAGGTTATAGGAAGGAAATGAAGGATTTTAAAAAAAGAGTTGATAAATTTCACAACTTGGTGCTTGATGATCACAAGGCTAAGATGGAAAATGATAAGGATTTTGTGCCAAAGGATATGGTGGATGTCTTATTGCAGATGGCTAAGGATCCAAATCTTGAGGTTAAGCTCGATGGAGATTGTGTCAAGGGATTGATGCAGGTTTTGACTCTGACATATATATATTATATTTTCTGTTTTTTTCAATACAAAACATTAGGATGTTAATTTTTGGATTAGCTTTCCATTAGAAAATAGTCTAAAAATAGTGCTTCTTTGGACAGCATTTATTAAAAAATAATAATAATAATAATAATAAAAAACAATATAATGAAACTGTTTTTTCCCTCTTCCCTATTGAAAGATTATCTAAATAAACCTGCTTTTTTCTTTTTTCTTTTTTAAAAAAAAAATTTCAATCTAACCTAAATTCATGACATTTCACAATCGTATAATATAAATGAGTTCTTTACTCTTTGAATTACATCTTTTTGTCCAATTATTCCATTAGTCGACAAACCATATTATACGTATATTATTTATATATATATATTAATTCTTCCGTGTTTCTTTCTACTAATTAATTAATTTGTTGCATGCATCAGGATTTGTTGACTGGTGGCACAGATACCTCAGCAACCTCGGTTGAGTGGGCAATGCATGAACTCCTGAAGAACCCACATTTGATTGACAAGGCAAGAGCAGAACTTGATCGGGTAATCGGGAGAGACAGATGGGTAGAAGAGAAAGACATTTCCCAACTCCCGTATTTAGATGCAATTGTAAAAGAAACAGTTAGACTACACCCATTAGCTACATTACTTGCCCCACATTACGCCATTGAAGATTGCAATGTAGCAGGTTATGACATAGCTAAAGAGACAACAGTTTTCATCAACACTTGGAGTATTGGAAGAAACCCTAAATTCTGGGATGCACCTGAAGAATTTCGTCCAGATAGGTTCTTGGGGAGTGAGATTGAATTGAGTGGAAAAAATTTCAATCTCTTGCCATTTAGCTCGGGCCGCCGAGGATGTCCCGGCTATGTCCTCGGGCTGAAGCTTTTCAGTACTACTTTGGCAAACTTGCTGCATGGATTCAAATGGAAGTTGCCTAATGGTATGAACCCAGAAGACATAGACTTGGAGGAAGAGTACGGAATTGCATCTCATCCAAAGAATCCACTTTCTCTGATCTTGGAACCACGATTCCCAAGCTACTTTTATTAGCTAGTTCTAAATATTGCTTAAATAATATATAAATATTTGTATGCTTTATTTTTATATGTATTTGCTATGGCTTTGCAAAATGTGTGTTCTACTAAAATAAAACTATATGTTGTAATATTTTGATTGATTGATTAATGAAAAAAATTATATATATTGCATTCTTCTACTCCTACATTTTATTGCGATCCATAATAAAGGGCTAAAAAATCATTTACAATTATATAGTGATCAGATTATCGGGAGGCCATTTACATTTAATTTTAGTGTCTTGCTTTGTGAAGAGAATCCATATTTTACAGTTATTGTCTCGTACATTTCATGATTGAGATGTTTCTGTTCACTTGTAATAATTATATATGCTGATAAATTAACATCTCAAAGCAAAAAAAAAAAAAAAAAAAAAAAAGTAATATTGTATTTCAATAGTTATCTGAATCCAAATGCTCAATTAAACTGAAGGTGAAGATATTAATCATATTATTTAACTTTTTATTTTTATACATGGACACTCATTCTGTTTGTACAATACTTAAATTGGTATAATTATTTCATGAATTAAAGTTTTGTTTTTTCATGTACTTTGATATATATAATATTTATATATCTCCTATGTGCTCAAATATGTGGTGGTGAATAATAGAAAAGATAAAAAGACAATACTACCCTAATAATTATAATAAATAATAAAACTAATATATACTCTAACTAGAGCTGTAAACGAGCCGAGCCGAACCGAACATCGGAAATTTGAGCTCGTTCGATTAAGTGTTCGAACATTGTTCGAGTTCGCTCGTTTAATAATTCGAGCCAAAACGTTTGTTCGAGTTCGTTCGATTATTTTTTTATAAAGCTCGAGTTCGAGCTCGAGTTCGCTCGTTTAACTTTCAAGCATACTCGAGCTCGAGTTCGAGTTTGAGCTCGAGTTCGAGTTTGTTCAAATATTTAAAAAATAATAATAATAATATTAAATTTTATAAGGCTTCAAATTTCTAAATAACAAGAATTTATATAATTTAACTATTTAACCATTCAATAAATTAAAAAAATCTTATAAAAAATTCCCATGAAATAATAAATTCTAAAAAAAATCATAAAAGATACAAATTAAAAGCACAAATAATAATTATAAAAGTCAGTCTTCTACAATTACACTACATGATAAATTCATATCTAGAAATTTCATATAATAACTAAAATCAATAAATTTCATACAAGGATAAAGAAATTTCTTCAAAAGATGG
This sequence comes from Cynanchum wilfordii, assembly GCA_025388415.1. Classification (NCBI taxonomy): domain Eukaryota; kingdom Viridiplantae; phylum Streptophyta; class Magnoliopsida; order Gentianales; family Apocynaceae; genus Cynanchum; species Cynanchum wilfordii. The sequence continues at coordinate 28,520 of JAHSUH010001396.1, forward strand.
ATGTTCATCCTCCACCTGCAAAAAAGAAGATATATTTATTAAATATATAAAAATTATTCCTAATCATATTAAATATTATTTTTATACATACAAAATAAAGGTGAAATGAAAAAAGGGGAAAAAAAACCTGTTTTTGATCTTTCTTAAGTCCGTGAAGATTACGCACCCAATCGGATGCACATAAAATCATTTCAACCGTATCAACCGACATTGAAGCACGACGATTATCAATCACTCTACCTCCTGCACTGAAAGTAGATTCTAAAGCAACAGTAGTAATTGGAATAGATAATATGTCACATGCCATTTTAGATAATCTACTGTACTTGAGTTGATTCACTCTCCACCATTCTAATGCATCAAAATGAGCTTCAGAATCACATATATATGCATTCTCTTCAAGATAAATGTCCAAATCTGATTTTAAAAGTTGAATAAAATCTGATTGTCCGACAAAAGAATCAAATTTAGCTTTTCCAGTAATAACATTTCTTCCAATGCCATGACAATCATAACTATCCTTACTCAATTGATTGTTATTCATTCTTGACCTAGCTGAAATTTGTTCATGCCTCAATTGACACTCATTATATGCACTTGCATAACTTTCATAAAGTGCATACAATGACTTCTTAACCAATTCAATATTTGCATCCGAATCATCTTGATAAAGCACGGGAAAAACAAACTCAACAAGTTTCATTTTATACCTTGGATCCAAAATTACACCAAAAGAAAATAACATGTTACTTTCACCCCAATACTTATCAAATTTGGCAACCATTTTTTCAGCCATGACTCTCATATAACCAGAATGATCCAAAGATTTCTCATTTAATATTTCCTTGATCCTATAAAGTTCCGGAAGAAACAAATTCGAAGTGGGATATTCGGAACCGGATATCATATCGGTAATTTCATGAAAAATAGCCAAAAATTGAGTTACTTCTTCAACTTTCATCCAATCATGACAAGTAGGAACATAACAAAAACTAGGATCAATATCATGATAACGAGAGAAAACATCCTTAACTTTTAAAGCAGCTGCCAACATCAAATATGTTCCATTCCATCTAGTAGGACAATCCAAAATCAACTTTTTAGAAGGCAATTGAAGTTGTTTAACAATTTTAACAAATTCATTAATTCGAGCCTCGGAATTCTTTAAATACTTTATACCATCTCGAAGAACATCAACTATACTTCCAATTTCACAAAGTCCATCTTGAACAAGCAAATTCAAAATATGAGCACAACATCTAACATGAAATAACTTTCCATCAATTTGCAATTTTTTCCTCAATAAAAGATCACCTTTCAATCTCCGAATACAAACATCATTGTATGACACATTATCAACAGTAATGGAAGCCAATTTATTTTCAATTCCCCAATCAAGAAGACATTTACTAAGTGCATCTGCAACAATAACACATGTATGTCGAGGTGGAACATTTTTAAAACTCAATACACGTTTTTGTAATACCCAATTAGAATCAACAAAATGTCCAGTGACAACCATGTATTGAATACTTTGTCCACTTTTCCACAAATCAGTATTGATGTTAATCCTTTCAACCTTGTGTAATAAAGTCTTCAACTTTTTTCTTTCTTGATCATAAACTGACTTACAATCTTGTTTCACACAATGACGACTAATTTTTTGATAGAATGGAGAAACAACTTTCATAAACTTATTGAACAAAACATGCTCCATCATCGAGAAAAGAATACTCATGAACTAATACCATTTGTGCAGCAAGTTTTCTAACTTTAGCATGATCATATGTAAAGTTATTAATAGAACTTACCCCATCCGATTCAGTTTGAGTAAATGAAAGAACCTGTTGCTTCAATGACGGATTTTGACCAAGAGTTATTTTGACCAAGAGTTATTTTGCAGCCTTTCTCATCTGTCCATTCTTCCATTTCTTTCCAACAACTTGCTGTTTTTTTTCTTTGCTTTCGCTTAAATGCATCATTTAAGCAAATGATGTCATTATTTTCATTTTCATCTAAGTTAATAAGTTCAGTACTTACTTCATTTGTTTCATCCATAGATGGACATGAAGAAGATTCTTGAATGGACTTGAGAATGGTATTGACATACCTGTTCAAACAAAACAAGTAAATAATAAAAATATAAATATTAAAAAAAAAATATATATATATATATATATAAACGAAACAAGTAAATAATAAAAATATATATATTAATATATAAATATATACATATATATAAACAAAAACAAGTAAATAATAAAAATATATATATTAATATATATATATATAACACACACAGATATAACAGTGTTTTCGGACTTCCGCAAAGGAACTTAAAAGCTGGAAAGTTAGATATCCCTAGTCTCTGCAGAGTTCCATTTATACAACTGCATAGTTAGACTATGTATGTAAACCGAAAAGGCATTTCTTTCCTCATAATTTGCAGTCACTGCATTCTATAGGCCTTGCAATTATCGCCAACAAATTTTAGAAAGAGACACAAAAGACCCACTAGCGTGAAAGTCACAAATTTTTTTTTTTTTTAATGCAAAAAAGATTCCTTCTTAAGTCAAGCGCAGTAATAGGCACATCAGAGATGATAAGCATCCAGTTCAAGTTCCAGTCAAGTAAATCCTCCGATTCTTCAATTATAGAAGATTCTTTCTTTTCTTTCCAAGTTTCCAATTCCGTTGATTTTCCCTAATTCTCAGAGTCACCAAACAGATTCAGCTATTTAATTCTAATCTAACAAAAGAAAGGCCTAAAAAGGCAAATCCAAATCAAGCATTCTCCCTCGAGTTAATCCCCAACAAAAACAACAAGAATTAAGGTAACCACAAAATTCGATGAACGCCAAAAAAGAAGAGGAGAGAATAATGAACATCTTCCGCATTTAATAAGAACTTAAACGTACGAGAAAAATTTTACTCCCTTCGCTGCCAAATTGCAACATGTCTTTGGCAGAATCTAGAGCACACTTCAAAGCAGATAAAGCTTCAAGCGAGTCCCGAGGAAGAGGCTCTTTGCTGTCACGAATCTCTTCAAACATAGGAGTCAACAACTTCAACCGCCGAGCCAAATTAATGTACTGCTTCTTCACCACCGACTTGATCAATGCATTTGTTTTTAAAAATGAAATTGAGGGTGAATGAGACTTACTTTAGACAGAAGAAGCAAAAGAGGGCAACCTTGAGTCCTTGACTGAGATTTGAGTTCTTTCTGGGTGAAGAGGCTTTCAGATCTTGTTTCCCCAATATCCTCTCCTCACGGGAATGAATGACAGCTTAGACAAAAAATGTAAGCAGCCGCCGGGTTTGTTGTAGAAAGACAATAGGATGGAAAATGAGAGACTGAGAGTATAATGTAAAACCCTAGATTTTTTTTTTCTTTTTTTTTTAAAAAATAATATATATAAAAATTATAATAAAAAATTAATAATATGTTCGCGAACAGGGTTCAAGTACGCTCTTAAATTAATCGAGCCTAAAACTTTGTTCGAGTTCGGTTCGATTAATAAACGAACGAGCTCGAACGAGCTTTATTTGCGAACAGCTCGGTTTGCGAACAACTCTAACTGTAACATCCCCCCTCAAACTCATGATGCGGTTGCAAGGAACATCGAGAGTTTGTCAACAAAGAAGCGAAAACGCGAAACAGTGTGAGACTTTGTAAAAAAATCAGCTAACCGCATGGTGGAAGAAACGAAAGGCAATGAAATCGTTCCCACGTCGTAGTGCATGCCGTCGACTAATATGACAATCAATTTCAATGTGTTTAGTACGCTCATGAAAGACTGAATTACGAGCATTGTGAATAGCACTCTTGTTGTCACAATAAAGTGGAGTAGGGGTAGTAATGTGAACTCCCATATCAGCCAAAAGCCAACGCAGCCAAACAATCTCATTCGTGGTAGTAGCCATGACACGGTACTCAGCCCCTGTGGAGGATTGAGAAACAACTTGTTGTTTCTTACTTCGCCATGAAATAAGAGAACCACCTAAGAATATGCAAAAGCCAGTAGTGGACTTACGATCATGCGAATCACCAGCCCAATTAGCATCAGCATAGGCAGGAAAGATTCAAAGACGAATCGACGGAAACACAAGACCATGAGAAATAGTACCACGTAGATAGCGTAAAATACGGGAAGAACGCCCAATGAACTGTAGTTGGAGATGTAACAAATTGACTGAAAATATGGACAACATAAGCAATATCCGGTCGAGTAATAGTGAGGTAGATTAGGCTACCAACCAAAGTTTGGTACAAAGTAGGATCAGATAAGAGAGAACCATTTGAAGGACTATATCGAGCATTAAGTTCCAAAGGTGTATCAACAGTCCGAGTATCTGTCAACCGAGCGCAATGAAGAATATTTGCTATATACTTAGACTGAGACAAAAAATAACCTTTTGAAAAAGTAGCAACCTTAATCCCCAAGAAATAACACAAAGGACCTAAATCCTTCATGTCAAACTGATTAGTTAACTCAACCTTCGGTTTTGCAATACCAAGAACATCATCACCAGTAATAATCATGTCATCAACATAAAGTGAAAGAAGAATACGACCAGCAGATGTAGACTTAACAAATAAAGCGGAATCATGAGCACTAGAGGTGAATCCAAGAGAACAAACCACAGTAGAAAATCTCTCAAACCAAGCACGAGGAGCTTGTTTGAGACCATATAATGCCTTTTTAAGTTTACAAACTTCATTCAAATTATGAGATACACTAGGAGGAGGGACCATATAAACTTCTTCTTTAAGATTCCCATTTAAAAAGGCATTTTTGACATCTATCTGAAATATGGACCATTTATGAACAGAAGCAACGACAATAAAAGAACATATAGTGGCCATCTTGGCAACAGGTGCAAAAGTCTCCTCATAGTCTATACCATACGTTTGAGCAAAAACCTTTGCAACTAACCTTGCTTTGTAATGCTCCACTGAGCCATCTGACTTAGTTTTGATCTTATAAACCCAACGAGAACCAATAGCACTCTTACCAGGAGGAAGGGATACCAAATCCCAAGTATTGGTACGTTTCAAATCATCAAGTTCCTCGGTCATAGCCTGCTTCCACTTAGGATCAAGAACAGCTTCTCTATAGGAAGTAGGCTCACAAAGATTGTGAAGAGACACTAAAAATGAAGTAAAGGATGGCGAAAAACAAGAATAAACAAAATCGGGTAATTGAGTGGACTTACGAGTACGTTGTGGATAGCGTGGTGGAGGATCTACAATCGGAGGAGGAGTAGGGACGACTACAGGAGAAGGTGAGGAGACAACATCGATAGTGGAGGAACTAAGATTAGGAGGATCATCTAAGAAAGGATCAATGCATATGAGATCGGACTTAGAGATATGTTGGGATAACTTAGGAATAGAGAAAAAGGGAATGTGTTCATGAAAGAAGACATGACGAGAGACATATAATTTTTGAGCAATAGGATCATAACAACGATAACATTTTTGCCCTTCACCATAACCAAGAAAAACACAGCAAGCGGAGCGTGAAGACAACTTATTAATCTCAACACTATGACGAAGAACAAAACAAGTACAACCAAACACACGTAAGGAGGAATAAGTAGGAGAATGGCCATGCAATTTTTCATAAGGAGACAAACTTGATGTGTGAACAGTAGGAATTCGATTAATTAAGTGGACAGCAGTGAGAATAGCTTCACCCCAAAAAGAACTTGGGACACTAGCAGATAAGAGAGAAGAGAGAACCTGTTTCAACAATATGTCTATGTTTTCTTTTAGCTACTCCATTTTGTTGTGGGGTATCGGTACAAGAGGATTGATGAATAGTACCATCGGAAAGAAGGAGCTCAGAAAATGCTATAGACGTATATTCTCCACCCAAATCGGAACGAAAACATTTTATCACAGCAGAGTATTGAATTTTAACTAATCAGCGAAATGAGGTATAGATATGAAGAAAATCGGATCTATGTTTCATTAAATAAACCCAACAATATCTTGTATGATTATCAATAAAAGAAACATAATATTTGGAACCCCTTTTTGTGTCTACAGGAGAAGGCCCCCACACATCGAATGAATCAACTCAAAAAGGGCAATCGAGGAAGACACACTTCGATTAAAAGGTAAAGCAGAAAACTTTGCCAGTTTACAACCACTACAATCAAAAATATCAAAAGTTTCTAAATTGCCCAAAGATCCTTGTGAAACTAAATATTTTAGACGAGAAGCAGCTAGAAACATGACCAATTCTAGAGTGTCACAAGTAAAAGGGTGAAGAAGAAGAATTTAAACGAAAAGAAGACAAATCAATACTCGATGCGGCTACATCCGGAACACGTAGCTCGTCCAAGACATATAATCCCCCTTGTCTACGACCTTTCCCTATCATCCCATGAGATTGAGGATCATGTACCTCACAAGAAGTAGATGAGAAAGAAACAGAATAACCAGAATCACAAAGTTGACTCACAAATACAAGATTCATAGTAAGTTTTGGAACACAATAAACATCAGAGAGAGATAAACGAGGAATGCATATAGAACCAACACCTGCTAAGGGCATGTGAGTGCCATCGGTAGTCATAACAGTGGTAGGGGAAGGAGATTGGGACATAGATACAAAGGATGATGAAGAAGGTGACATATGATGAGATGCACCAGAATGTAAGACCCACAAGGAAGAAAGTATATTTGCAGTATTAGCAAAATTCAGATTTAATGCAAATGAAGTAGACATCGCATAAGGTGAGTCATCCTTTACAAAAGCCATTAGCAATAAATGATCCTCTAAATATCAATACAAGTCAAGCAAAGTAAATAAAGATCTCAAGATCTTAAATAACCAACACTTCCAAACAAGTGCAATTTCTCAAATCCTCAAATTGCTCAGATTCTCAAATTCTTAAATGTCTCAAACAAGTACAAATTCTCAAAACTCAAATTACTTCAAATTCCCAAAATTCTCAAATCCCCAAATTTCTCAAATTCTCAAATTACTCAAATTCTCAAATTTCTCAAATCCTCAAATTTCTCAAATTCTCAAATTACTCAAATTCTCAAATTTCTCAAATCCCCAAATTTCTCAAACTTCTTACACAAATATAGAATAATTTATATGTCCGAAAAGCTACCACCCTTTTTAATCAAGATATAGAAATCCAGGAAGACAAACAATAACCAAGAAATTTAAATTAAATTGAATAAGAAAAATTCAGCTTTCCTCGAGAAAATTTCAGCTTCCAAAATGCACTGCACGCACCCACGACTTCTCTCCAAATTCCACGGCGGCAGCAACAAATTCAACAAATTTCTCAATTCTATCAAACATCTCAAAGAAGATGATTGAATCTCCTATTAAATTTTTAATCAACTATCTCATAACTTGGCTTTGATACCATGTGAGAATTGAAGAAGAAATTGAGAGGACAAAAGAATAACTAGGGTTTCATTATAATTGAATAATATAATTACAATAAATTAATAAGACTATATATAAGAATAATGAAAAAGATAAAAAGACAATACTACCCTTATAATTATAATAAATAATAAAACTAATATATACTCTAACAGTCTTGTAATACAAAAATTTTGGATGTTTTTGGAAAATGCCTTAACACGTTTACATAACATTGGATCGATTATCAATCCCCCCAAAAAAAAAAAAAAAAAAAAATTCAATTTTCAAATATCAAAGCAGAGAAGGAAAACGTGCACAAGTGCATGCTAAAGACAGGTTCTAGAAGAGGTAAAAAATCTTGAACATGATGGAAGACTCAAGAATATTAAAAAGCTTCATTAAAAGATACCGAAGTAATTTATATATTATTTTGAAAGATACATAACCAGCTAGTCGTCCACCGGTTAAAATTGAAAGGCTATAAGCTATTTCATTTTGGGGCCCACCACGTTAATTTGCGAGTTTATTCTCAAAATCTGGTGATTTTTGATATTATTCTTAAAATATTGTTACTTTTTTACCTATTTTTTAAAATATAGTAAGTCTACTTTGACAAAATAGACTCTCAATATTTTATTAAAAAAAATAAGAGTCTACTTTGCCAAAGTAGACTCTCAATTTCTTTAATAAAATATTTAAATTTTTTTTTTTTTTTAAATTTATTTATAAATTTTAATTTTTATAATTTTCTAATAATAGTAATTCATAAATTTATTTTTTATAATTTTCATAAACATTAATTATTATTATACTTGTATTATATTTAACAAAGTAACGTAAAAATCAATTGAAATTATAATATTTTATGTATTAATGTAAAGTAATTTTTTTTTTTGACTTGTGTTTATATATTCAAATAATTTTAATTTAAGATTTTTTTTTTATATTCTTGAATTAAGTAATTTAATAAATTTATATTATATATTGACATAAAATATATTTTATTCAAATAAATATTTGTATATATTGGATGAATTTTTATATCAAATAAATACTATGAATATGTGAAAAAAAGTAGATATAAACTTTTATAATAGAGATAAAAATGTAATACATTATAAAGTAATTTAAAAAAAATATTAAAAAAAAAAATACAATAATTATTTATTTTGGTTACAATCATGACCGGATGTTCCACATCCCCTAACCTAGAAGGTGACCGCAAACAATGTCTATCTCGCAAATCCATCATACCGTAAGTATGTACTCCCTGTACAGCATAGTGATCATCAACGTCGGTAGTAGTTCCCTCATGTCCACGTGTCACATACATTATCACATACATTAATACATAAAATATTATAATTTCAATTGATTTTTACGTTACTTTGTTAAATATAATACAAGTATAATAATAATTAATGTTTATGAAAATTATAAAAAATAAATTTATGAATTACTATTATTAGAAAATTATAAAAATTTAAATTTATAAATAAATTTAAAAAGAAAAAAAAATAAATTTAAATATTTTATTAAAAAAAATTAAGAGTCTACTTTGCCAAATTAGACTTACTATATTTTGGGAAAGAGGTGAAAAAACAACCATATTTTGGGAATAATCTCAAAAATCACTACATTTTGGGAATAAACCCGTTAATTTGCTATATTTCTTGGGTTTACTCTTTTCTCAATCCCACATCGAATAAGGAAAGAAAAGAGAAGGAAACTTCTTCGATAAAAGGGGTTAAATCTTCTTAGATTAAGTGTATCATGGGGTGTCTTGTATTTTAAGGAAAGAATTTAATGAATTGATTATCTTTAATTTTAGTTAAAATGTCTTTGGGTGAGAGTAAAAGTTATTCCTTGGGGAAGTTTTGCACGCTATATTTTTGTGTTGTTTTTTTCGTAGTTTAGAGAGTTTTCCACATTAATTTTTCGTGTTCTTATTTTTCTCCATGTTTGTCCCAGTTTGAGTTTGGTCCTATTCAAAATGAGAATACTCCAAATGTCCCTAAAATTGAAATATAATTCCAAATTGACTTTCATGGCACCCTCATGCGCTGTCAAAGAAGTAGAAAAATATCAATACAAACCTGCGATCTAAAAGGTGAGGTGTTAATAATTAAATTAAACATAAATGTGAAAACAATTAATACATAAAAATCCTAAGAGGATAACAAATCAACCACTCATATAAATTCCTTGAAGTTCCAAATATTTCTTCCAAAAAACTAAAAAATTTTATATATTAAGTTTCTTTTAAGTATTATTAAATATATTTTTAGAATTTTAATTTTTTTATTAAAAAGAGTTAAAATATTATATTATATAATTTTTTTTTGAAAAAAATAAATGTGAATTATTATTTTTAAAATAAATATTATATAATGAATATTATTATAAATACTTCCACTCAGTTTTTCACAAATTTTGTGTGTTTTTAAAAAAAAAAAAAAAAAGTGAATTGACATTTTTACCCTTGAGAAAATTATTTTTAATAAATATAACCGTTGGCTAACCATTGACAAAAAAAGAATTAAGAGAATGATGAAATTTGCCAAAATTATAAAGATAAGAGATAAAATTGGCCAAAATTACAAAGATAAGGGATGAAATTGGTCAAAATTAAAGATAAGGGATGAAATTTTCCAAAAACAAAGAAAAATGGATGAAATCACAAAAAAATTAAAAGTTAAAGGACCAACTTGCCAATTTTTTTTTAAAAAAAAAACAGTGACTAACTATTGACAAAAAAAAAATAACGGAATGATGAAATTGGCCAAAATTAAAGACAAGGGATGAAATCGCAAAATATTTATAAGTTAATGGACCAATTTAGCCAATTTCTCATATAAGTAAAGAGCAATTCAATAAGAAAAAAGTAATATTTTTAATTTCAAGTTTAAGATACATCAAATATGTCTTAGTGCAAAAAGAAAAAAAAAACATACAATATACAATAAGAGATCAAGAGTTTTGAAACAATTTTTTTTTTTTTTTTTTTTTGGTATTACCCCACTTGGGGCACCCGGTATCCCCATCTTCGGTGAGACTAATCCAAACTCGGCCTACGGAGCACTCGCAAAGTTCAACTCTTACTCGAGGGTAGGGTCTGACCTAGAGCTTTTTAACGTGGCGCTAACCACCCCAAAGGGATTCGAACAGGAGTCCGCTTAGACCAACTCCCCCAAGCTGCCAGGTTAAAACAATTTTTTTTTGTTACACTCTATCATATGGTAATAACCACATTTCATAGATAAATTAGGATATCTTGCATTCATTGAACATTATTATATACCTTCTAGATCTTACATGGCCTGGACTATTATCCTTTATGTTAGGATTATATTAAAAATGAATTAAAAATGTGGTTTCATTCAACAAAACTTTATTTATAACATGATAAACATATGGAATTTGATAGGTAACACTAAATATTCAACTATGGACATTGTATTGGATATGTTTGTCAATGGGTCTAAACAGGTCCATAATTAGAAATTTTAGGCCTAGACTTAAAAATATATTTTTGGTTCTCGATCCTACCTGATACCCAACGGGTTCAAAAATTTTATACCATATTCATCCCTATTTGGTCCAATGTATGAATAGAGTGTACGTACTCTACCTTAATTTTAATTTTTTAAAAATAATAAAAAAACAAATTAGTTATTCTAGAATTACTATGTATACATTTACACCAATAACTAAGAATAAAATTTAATTTTGTAACAAGATATAATATTTAAAAAATAATTTAACAATAAATACAATGGATAATTCATAATAATCAAATTAAAAATGAAATTCATAATTTAAAAAATTATTAAAATTATATAATATAAATTAAAATGCAAAATTAAATTTCAAAATATAAATATATAATAAACAATAATTTTTAGATTTTTTTTTTTTAAAATGAAGGTGTGAACAATAAAATTTTTCTTTTCGATTATTATTATTTGCAAAATAAATAATAAAAAATATATATGTCACAAAATAATAATATGTATTTGATTTTGGACTCGAATCTTTGTATTTCTCTCGCCGATTCTTTTCGTCGTGGATCCGAAGGCCTTTCTGGGCTTTATCTCGATCCAATTGATTTGATTTCTTTCGAGGGGCGTTTTGAACTGGATCTCGGAATGAATTTGAACTTCGAGGGCCTTTGGGCTTGATCTCGATCCATTTGTATTTGATTTGATTTCTCCGATGGTCTTTAGAATTGATCTCAAAATAGATTTGACTTATCCAGAGTCTTGGGGCTTGATCTCGAAGGGAGGATGCGCCAGAAACTATGGACGATCCCCGAAGGGAATCGTCGGAGTTTCCTTTACTCTCTGCCACCACTGATTTTACCTCCGATTTCCACCTCACTTGAATGCTTCTCTTGGTCTCTATTTATAGATGAAGAGAGTGACAATCAATGATTATTAGTTTGTCATGTGTCATTCATCGCAGCAGCAAAATCTTCAATATATATTTAAATATATAATTAAATTTAATTAAATATATAAATAAAATTTCAGTGTCTACAAATTGCCCTCTGAAACTTGTTCAGGGTTAATTTGAAGAATTATTACGTGGACAAGTTTCAAAGTATCTCATAAATATCAAATCGTATTTGAGTCTATCTTGAATTTGACTCGCAAATAAATACGATTCAAATTTGAATTTAAGGGGATAAAGATAATATTTTTTTTAAAAAAATCGAATTAAGTTAATTTGACTCGTAGATAAATACGATTTTTTTTCTTTTCTTCTTTTTTTGCTTTTTTTTTTTTACTTTTTTTTAGCTTTTTTTTATTTGCTTTTTTTATTTCTACTTTTTTTTTTCCTTCATTTTTTTTTGTCTTTTTTTTCTCTTTGTTTTTGACTTTTTTTTTTTCAAGACTGAACTTAGAATTTTATGTTCTAAGTTCCTACGTATCCCTTACCTTTTAGGAATCAAGTCTAACGTAGTTCAATACATAGATAGTTTATACTCGTGTCAAGGAGTCTTCTTTGATATATAGACATTTTATACTCGTGTCAAAGAGTCTTCTTTTATATATAGACATTCTATACTCGTATCAAGGAGTTTTCTTTGTAGGCATTTTATACTCATCTCAAAGAGTTGTATTTGTAGACATTTTATACTCGTATTAAGGAGTCTTCTTTGTAGACATTTTATACTCGTATCAAAGAGTCTTCTTTGTAGACATTTTATACTCGTATCAAGGAGTTTTCTCTGTAGACATTTTATACTCGTATCAAAGAGTTTTATTTGTAGACATTTTATACTCGTATCAAGGAGTCTTCTTTGTAGACATTTTATGCTCGTATCAAAGAGTCTTCTTTGTAGACATTTTATACTCGTATCAAGGAGTTTTCTTTGTAGACATTTTATACTCGTATCAAGGAGTTTTATTTGTAGACATTTTATACTCGTATCAAGGAGTCTTCTTTGTAGACATTTTATACTCGTATCAAAGAGTCTTCTTTGTAGACATTTTATACTCGTATCAAGGAGTTTTCTTTGTAGACATTTTATACTCGTATCAAGGAGTTTTCTTTGTATCAATATGGACAGTTTTCACTCGTTTCAAGGCCGATTCTTTTCGTCGTGGATGTGAAGGCCTTTTTGGACTTGATATCGATCCAATTTATTTGATTTGATTTCTTTATGGTCTTTGGACTTGATCTCGGAATGGATTTGACTTCTCGATAGCCTTGGGGCTTGATCTCAAAAGGAGGATGCGCCAGAAACTATGGACGATCCCCGAAGGGAATCGTCGGAGTTCCACCACTGATTTTACCTATGATTTCCACCTTACTTGAATGCTCTTTTGGTCTCTATTTATAGATGAATAGAGTGACAATCAATGACTATTAGTTTGTCATGTGTTACTTTTCGCATGAGCAAAATCTTCAATATATATTTAAATATATAATTAAATTTAATTAAATATATAAATAAAATTTTAGTGTTTACAGAAGGATTTAAAATAAATAAACATTACTAATAATATAATATATTGAATTCTATATATTAAAATTAAATGAATTATAAAGTTAGGTGTATATTGTATAATATATTTTGGTTTTGCGGGAAAATTTTGGGAAATTTTGAACATATTTTATTTGTTTGAAATTTTGAGGGACAATGACGAAGATAAAATTTTAATATATAACATTTTCAGCTGCTGGAATTTGTGATGAATTTTCAGCTTTCGCAATTTATGATCGATTTTTTTTCACAAAATTTATTGTATTTAGAAAAGAGAAAATTTGATGGAGAACGTTATTATAATAATAATAATAATAAAGAAATGTTATATCATATTTTGAAATTTGTTTACTTATTTAAAATATATTTGTTATATGATTTTTTTTAATTAAAATTTTAATATAATTTTGTTAAAAAATAATAAGTTATGGATTGTTTTAATGTGATTATTGATAGCATTAGTGAGAAAGATAAGATGTAAATATTTGATATATTTTATTAGCAAAGATAATATAATTTATATTTTGATATTCTAATAATATAGTAAACATAATATAATTTTAAAATGAGGTTTTAGTTTATTTTTAAAAAAAAATTGGAGGGAAAACTTTAAGTTTTATTTATTTTGGCTTTGGCGGAAAATTTTGGATTTTGTATTTGTTTGGACCTTAGAGGGACAATGATCAAGAGAAAACTTTAATATATAACGTTATTTTAATATTAACTTAATATATATGAGAATAAATGAAATAGATGAAATTTTATTTAGTAAACATCCCACTTACAACAATTTAAAAGAAATAATCTTCATTAGTATTAACACATTATCTAAAAATATGCATATAATTAATTATTTATCATCGTCTTTATTATAGCAAAAAATATATATCAAATTGACTTTGCGTATCTTATCTCGTTCTTATATATCATATCACATTTCAACTAAACATAATTTATCTGAGTACAACATTAGCCTTTCTATCTCCCCACACCCGCCGCCCCTTTCCCCTTCTTCTTCTAGGGTTAGCTTCTCTATCCCATCATCAAATCTTGAGGTTAATTTCTTGTTCCCGTAGTCGGCTTAATCTTGAGGTTAATTACGAGCGATCGTCGGCCGATTTTGCGGGGAAATAGACGATCACTTGAAGCTGTTTGTACAGGAGACTTCCTTTTATAATGGCATTGTTCTTCGTTTTCTTTTGCTGGAGAGTTGGTGGATTTCACTCTCTCACTTTCTCTAAGGCTGGCTTCGTAACTACCATGCTGGAACTTTACTTTATTTCAACTCTTAACTTGGGCAGTAAACTTGGTGAACTGTAGATGTTGAAATCCATTTATTTGTTGTCATGTAATCCACACATTAACTCAAAGTCTGTGAGGCATAATTGATGATGTCATAGACTCTTCACAGCAGGTTTTTTTCTCAAAATAGGGGTTGATAATAACAAGATTGTAATCAATTGCATACTAGATTGTGCTTTATGTATAGTGGAAATACTAGATTGTGCTTTATGGCATCTTGTTGTTTCAGGCTCTAAACCGTAATTGTCGAAGTATAAAGATAACTGTGATACTGTGCATCTGAGGACTGTGTGGTATCTTGCAATTTATTTTGATTTATGTTGTTTTAATCGCTGATAACCGCAGTGATAAATATAGTGGAAATACTAGATTGTGACTGTTTCATCAGATTTTGTTGGCTACTGGAATTTTTTTCGAAAAACAGAGGATTTGGCTATTTAGCTACAGGAAATTTTGAGGAAAACAGAGGAAGTAAAGGCTGCCTACTGCAATTATCAAAAGAAACAGAGCAAACATAAATAGGCTACTGGAATTAAAATGTAAAACAGAGAAATGGCATGAAAAATTAGCT
Source organism: Cynanchum wilfordii (assembly GCA_025388415.1). Lineage (NCBI taxonomy): Eukaryota > Viridiplantae > Streptophyta > Magnoliopsida > Gentianales > Apocynaceae > Cynanchum > Cynanchum wilfordii. The sequence continues at coordinate 43,787 of JAHSUH010001396.1, forward strand.
ACTGTACTACATGAAATTGGAAATGAAATGCAATCTATATATATGTATATATACTAATGACATGGAAAGTAAAGAAAACTACATACAATCTATACTGCCATGGAAGACAACTAATATATCTATATGTATGCAAACCATGCAAAATCATGCGAAATAAAAACTACGAAATGATTTCCTTAGTTTAGTTTATAGTTCTTTAGTTTCTTGTTTTTAGATCTTAACTTAGTTATTTTCATGTTCTTTATTTTGGAAATGATTTCCCTTACATTTTCATTTTGCATGCTTTTCATTTTCAATTCTAACATACTCTATTTTTTATTCTTTAAATTTCTTCACTGCATGCTTCTGTAATTCATTTGCATGCATTTTCATTTCTTTATTTCATTTTTCTTTCTGTTTTCCTTTTCTTTTCTTATTTCATTTTGTTTAGGATTTTTTTTGTGTTTGTTGATTTTCTTGGTTTATTTGATCTTATTCTCTTTGCTAATTTCTTTATTCTTGATTAGTTCATTTGTTTTATTTTGCATTTCCCCTGTTTTGTTTTCAAATTCTAGTAGTATAATCTCAATTAAATGAGCTTACAACTACTATATCAATAGTGATTGAACTTGCAAACAAAGTAGCAAAATTGGAAGAATATGTCAAAGAGAAGGATGATAGATACCATGAATTAGAAGATGATAGATATGAAGATATTTAAAATTATTTAAAGCAGATTGCGGAACATGCTCGATCATCATCATTACTACTAGTTTCATCGATTCTATTTGCCGAAGAAAGTAATGATCATACGCTAGTTGACAACCATTACGTTGATATTTAGGATATTTTGTTGTATGAAATTTGTATATTATTAGTACAATAACATTTTGAAATGTTTTGTTGTATGGAATTTATATATTGACAATTTAAAATGTTTTTTTTTTGGTTTTTTATATGTGTTTTAATTTAGTTAAAGTTAAATGGTTTTTTTTATATATATATTTAAATAAATTTCCAGATATTTAATAAATACTTTTATACAATTATTAAATAAAAAATAAAATAATTTAAATTTGTTAAAAAAAAATAGCGACGGCCAATGCAGACGTAAATCGGTCGCAAATTGCGATGACTAAGTGGTGTGTGTTGAAATCACAAAAAATAATATCCTATTATTAAAAACTACAAAAATTGGAGTATCTGGCAAATAGGGTCGATCCACAGAGATTGAGTATAAATTTAATTATTTAAATATATATAAAATAAAAAAGGGGTTTATGGATTTGTTCTACTGAATAAAATAAAAAAATGTAAGAATAACTCGAATAAATAACTAAAAGAATTCAATAAAATGGATATTCAATTGAGGTAATTTTTCAGTAACAGTTTAACTTAATTTGATTATTGATAAAACACAATCTCAATTTTAGCTATCAAATTAATAAATTGTAAATAGTTAGGATGAATTCGTTAACTATTACTAATCAATTGACAATCTTAGAATAAGATCATAAGATTTAATCAACCAATTATTCCAGTTAATAAACATGAAAGAGAGTTTATTTAAACTAGTTCATATATTCCTATAACAATAATTGAATATGAAAGCATATAAAATCATGTCATATGTCTACTTATATCAAAACATTCAAACGATAAGTTTTGATTGACAGAACTGGTGCACAGTGTATTAACTAATCAAAGTAATAATAATAATAAACCGGGAATATATAAATAAAAGGAAAAAAATCAGATAGTAATTAATTTAGAAAAATAAAGTTCTATTCTTTTTGGAAGCCGAAAGGCTCTTATTTAAAATAATTCAAAATTCAACTAATTTCTCCTTATTTTTCTCTCTTCTTAAAATAAATAAAAATAATAAAAAAATAAAATAAAATAAAAGGCTAGACTACTTCTACTCCTTGTGCGCAGGATTATGGGGAGAAAAAATCAAAAATCCCTAACATCCCTAACAACAATCTGCAATTCAAATTTCACTCCACCTACTCATAATTATCTCAAGAATGATATCTATCACCCGATCAATACCAGCTTCGAGATTACATCCTCCGATGAAGAATTTCTTTGACGTTGGCCGCCTTTCACGATGGAGATGGAGGAAGCTTGGTCGTGAAGTTCCCCCTTCCTTGAACCTTTCCTAGATTCACCCACGCAAACATCCGCTCTATCGGCTTCTCTTAGAACCCATAAGAAATTTTGCCCGCTTCTATAAAATAAAATAAAGAATATAAATGAATAAGGAAGAGATTGGTAAATCTGCTAATTTATTTCCAAAATTCTATTTTATAACTCTTATTAAAATTAAGAAGCAAAATTGACTCTAAAAACATAAAATATAATAAAAGCACACATTTAATAATAAATAATATAATAAAGTGAAGAGAATTATTAAATAAGTAATGACTAAATAACACCCTAACACCAAGTCCGTTGCAAATCGGTCGCAAAATGCGACGACTAAATCGGTCGCAAATCGGTTGCAAATTGCAATGACAAAATCGGTCGCAAATCGGTTGCAAATTGTAACGACAAAATCGGTCGCAAATTAGTTGCAAATTGTGATAGCTTTTTTCCGTCGCAAATAGCGACGGGCAAATTTGCGACGGCCAAATCCGTTGCAAAACTCAATTTGCGAAGGATTTGGCCGTCGCAAATATTGATTTTTCGAGTAGTGAATCTCTATGGATCCATTGATTCAATCTGTCGGGATTCGAGGGGCGTTTTGGGCTTGTCTCGATCCAATTGTTTTGATTTCTTCCGAGGGGCGTTTTGGACTGGATCTCGGAAAGTATTCGATGTCGAGGGCTTTTGGGCTTGATTTCGATCTATCGAACAATTTGATTTCTTCTTCCGAGGTCTTTAGGACTTGATCTCGGAATGGATTTGGACTTACAGAGGAATGGCCGATTTCGACAGAGATTCGGTATCCATCGAATATCTCTCAACTTCTCAACTTCTTGAGTGTGAGTATGTGTGTATGTTTATAACCTTTTCTTGAGGGAATTTGTCCTCTATTTATAGATGGAGTGATTGACAATCAATGACTATGATGTTGTCACGTGTTACTCATCTAAGGAGGCGAATCTTTTAATATCCAAATATATAAAATATAAATATTGAAATATATTTAAAATATATAAATAATATTTAATTATATATTTAAATATATAAATAAAATTTATATATCTACAATACCATATAATTTTAATTTTAATAATTTAAAATTAAATAAATGAATTGTAATAAATTTTATGTATCAATTTAATAATATTTTTTTATGCATACATGTATATATTTATAATATATGATTTAGAATATATATTATACATTTATTTTAAAAAGTAAAATTCTTTTAATTGTCTAAAATAAAATCCCCAACCACATCAAATTACGTGAAACTATGAATATATGGTGCGATTGCTTGACATGCAAGTCATCATCGTGACAACTAATAATATAATTTTACAAGTGATCATGAATATCATGAATTAAGAAATCTTATGCACAACTCAAATGATTAAAAATAAATAAATAAATCTAATAGAGAATAGGCCAAGAGACTGATCTATTAAAAATATGATTCTTTCGCCTGGCCAATAATTATAGTTTAAAAATATAAGTTATACAAAAAAATTTTAAAAAAAGTGACCGGGATGCGAATATCTGATCCTGCCATACGCGATTAGTGGGCCCTAACGTACTTCCCGCTAATGTGTTCTGTAAGGGAGGCCAAGTGTTGGGGGTGTGTTCCCGGTGTTGGCTCTCCGATAGTCAAGTCAGTCACTAATATTAGGTGAGGTCTCGGGGGACCGCTCGAGAAAGTATACTCCCGGCGATACGCAATAAGTAGAGAGTGTCACAAGGCAAAATGAACACATATAATATATTTAGTATATCTGGCTTTCACTTTTTTTGCATGTGTGTGTTACCGTTTTTATGGAGAGGGAGAGCCAAACGGGAGGTGACACCCGGATTGGGTACCTTTCTTGATAATTTGAAATGGTGACTCCAAACAATGTTTGTCGTGTTAGGTGGATTTAATGTTGAGTTCGGAGGGAATCTCTTGTCGGAGATTATGCCCTTCGTGTGATGATTCTAGTCCCTGGTCGGATTTCACGAGGCTCCTATCTAGGACCCAGTCAATCCTTCATGTAGTCCACCTTGGATATTGTTGCCTACATGGACTTTTATGGAACTTCGGTTCCTCTCAAAATGTGACAATTATTTTTTTTTTTTTTTCAACCACACCCACCCCCCCACCCCCCCCTAACAAAAAACCCCGATACCCCAAACCCCTCCCCCAGAGAACCTCCCCTGTTTTTTACCCCCCCCCCCCCCCCCCCCCCCAACCCCCCCCCCCCCCCCATAGACAAATTAATTTTATATGTATCTATAAAAATGTATGAACCACCACAACGTTTTTTAAAAAAAAGAGTCTTAATCAAGCATGTTTCAGCTCCAAAATTAATTCATGATTTAAGCATTATATTTGAGATAGGTGCCCTAGATAATGACCCTTCAATATTTATGATATTCAATGGAGCAGCTAGACAGTGGTTGGAATTAAATATGTTTATATACATCATTATCTCATAATTTGTATATAATTATATAGCTATCTTGATATATATATATATATATATATTTTGAAAACATGAATGAAAATCTATTATATTTTTAGAAATTATAAATTAATTGTGATTATGAAATTGTAGTATTTTGTACTATTCGTTTAAGACATACGTAGTTTTGTCATTGCTTCTCATATTGTTTAGTGTTTAGTTACATGTTTACCTTTCAGGATATGAATTATAGTGATATATGTTCTATAAATGCTTTTTTTTTTTTTTTTTTATAAATGGCTTTTTTTAAGAGTATACTAAAATATATAAATTTAGTGATTATAAAACTTGGGGAAATCTGAAAATTTGTAGTATCATGTTTACTTTAAACGACAACCTTTTACCGCCATTTTTCAAAATACGAAGCCAATTTTTATGGCAATTACATTATTCCCAATTGACACAAATTTGTTCCAATTGGACGTATTTAGATAATATTGTGATCACGTTTGTGGTATATAAGAATCACTTTAGATACACATAGTCAATTTGAAATATATATTTTTTTAATATAATTAAAACAATGTCAAATAATTATAATTAACTATAGCTACTACTAAGCCATGATATAATCATGGCTTGTGGATTTGAATCTTAACTATTTTATATATATATATATATATATATATATATATATATATATATATGTTCCATTGTCAATACTTTCTGGTCGCGTGTCATTTTCTTGATATCTTGTCGACATGGACAATTGTAACATAAATGAAATGAAGAAGATTCGTGTCTTTTGCCACTCTATAAATATAAATTAGCCAAAGGATAGGTAAAGCAAACACATACTCCCACTCCAAAAAAAAAAAAAAAATGGAAATAATATCTTGGATTATTTCCTTAGTCTTGCCATTTCTGATCCTCGGTGCAATAGGTACTTTCTCTTCAAATGCATTCAAAATCAGATCCTCAAAAAATAATATTAATCCTCCACCAGGTCCAAAACCCTGGCCTATCATTGGCAACTTACACCTCCTTGGATCTAACCCTCATCGAGCATTGGATTCCTTAGCCAAGAAATACGGAGAGATAATGCAACTGAAGTTTGGCTCCTCACCGGTAGTGATTGCTTCGTCTCCAGAAATGGCGGAGCAGTTCTTGAAGGTGCACGACGTGACCTTCGCCTCGAGGCCCGTCACTGCTGCCGGAAAATATACCAGTTACAATTACCGTGATATGTCATGGGCACCTTATGGTCCATATTGGCGACAAGCTCGACGGATTTACATTACTGAGATATTTAATCCTAAACGGCTCGAATCCTACGAATACATCCGTTCTGATGAGAGACGAGCATTTATGTCTAGGCTTTACTCACTCAGGGGTAAGCCAGTGATGTTGAAGGACCAATTATCTCGTTACACGCTAACTAGTATTAGTAGGACTGTGTTGAGTAACAAGTACTTTGCATCTGATTCTGGTAAACCATCAGTGGCATTGGAAGAATTGCAAGATTTGATAGAGAAATGGTTTTGGCTGAATGGAGTATTTAACATTGGGGATTGGATTCCATGGCTGGATCGCTTTGATTTGCAAGGCTATGTGAAGCAAATGAAGGATTTTAAGAAAAGAGTTGATAAATTTCATAACTTGGTGCTTGAGGATCACAAGGCTAAGATGGAAAATGACAAGGATTTTGTGCCAAAGGATATGGTGGACGTCTTATTGCAGCTGGCTAAGGATCCAAATCTTGAGATTAAGCTTGATGGAGATTGTGTCAAGGGATTGGTGCAGGTTTCGATTGACATATTTGTTTCCTGTCTTTTTAATACAAAACATGAGGGTGTGTTTGGCTTAACTTTCCATTAGAAAAAATTCTAAAAATTATACTTTTTAATTTGGACAACTTATATATATATAAGTCTTGTGTGTCTCATTTTACTAATTCATTAATTGGTGTCATGCATTAGGATTTGTTGACTGGGGGCACAGATACCTCAGCTACCTCAGTTGAGTGGGCAATGTATCAACTCATGAAGAATCCACACCTTATTGAAAAGGCAACAGAAGAACTTGATCGGGTAATAGGAAGAGACAGATGGGTAGAAGAGAAAGACATTTCCCAATTGCCATACTTAGATGCAATTATAAAAGAAACAGTGAGGCTGCACCCCTTGGCTACATTACTAGCACCACATTATGCCACTGAAGACTGCAATGTAGCAGGTTATGACATAGCTAAAGGAACAACCATTTTCATCAACACTTGGAGTATTGGAAGGAACCCAAAATTCTGGGATGCACCTGAAGAATTTCGTCCTGATAGGTTCTTGGGAAAAGATATTGAATTGAGCGGAAAAAGTTTTTGTCTCTTACCATTTAGCTCTGGCAGAAGAAGATGTCCGGGCTATGCCCTCGGGCTGAAGCTCGTCAGGACAACTTTGGCAAACTTGCTACATGGATTCAAATGGAGATTGCCTGATGGTATGAACCCTGAAGACATAGACTTGGAGGAAGAGTATGGACTCACATCTCATCCAAGGGTTCAACTTTCCTTGGTCTTGGAACCACGATTTCCCGACCAGTTTTACTAGCTAGTTTCTGATGTGGCTCCAATCTCCAACTCCTTAGTGCTCCTCCGATTCTTAAGTCAGAAACAAAACGAGAGGAAAGCTGAAAAGACTAGGGTATTTTAGAGAAGAAATCCACTTACCTTTCAAAGATTTATGTATTTATAATGGAACTTTCCTATTTTGAAAATGATTCTTGATAACATCAAATATGATCATGTTTCGGGATATAAATTTTGCATGATTTGTGAGTTTTATTGTATTAAATTGAGATTAATTGAGTGATTAAGGGTTTAATTGTATATTTTGCATTTCGGGTAACTCCTGGGGCAAATTGGCTTAAAAAGATAAATTCAGAGGCAAAAATGCAACATTCTGGAATTATGCTACGCCCTTGGAAGATGGACTACGCCCGTATGAGATATACGCTCGTTGCCCTTTTGTGCATCACGCCCGTATAAAATAACTACCTGCTCTACGGCCGTTGCACTCTGGATTCTACGTCCGTAGGACATAACGACATCAACATGCCCGTAGGGAAGAAAGGGCAACGCCCGTAGTCATGCCGGAATCACTGTTTTCTTTGTAAAATGATGATTTTACCCCTGTTTTCGGTTACCTATAAATATTAGGATTTTTAGCATTAGTCAGATTGGCTTGATTATCACATTGTTTTAGATATTGAATATCATATTGGGTTTACTTGAATTTCATATATTTTGGTATAGAATTTAGGGAATTTTCTATCACTTTGTTGATCTACTTTTCAATTAGAGAAATCCCTAGGTTGTTTTAGTGAAAATTGTTTCTAGTTAGGTTGTGTAATCTCTCCTCGGTCTATAGGAGTATAAGGTAGAGTTGTGCAATCTAATCAAGAGGTGTTTGGATCTACTTCAATCATTCAAGCTTCAAAGTGCAAGAAGAGGATTCAAGAGAGGAGTTGAAGTGTAGAGATCTTTCCGGTATCAATTGACAACTGGTTTTGGAATTATTTTCTTACCTTCTTCTATTACTTTTGATGATATTTCTTGTAATCTAGTTTACCAACCCAATAGGAACTCTCTTCTTCTACATTTCTTTAGGGTAGAAGTGGTTGGTTTCATGTTATACTTTCACTTTGAGATTGATCTATTGTGAGTTGATTGTTATGATTTTATTAGCTTGAATTGCAATTTCAATTATGGCTTTGATTTGAATTCCTATCTTGAGTTGAGCTCTAATTCGATTTTGTGGTTCGGGTTAACACTAATTGTTAAGTCGGACCTTGGATATACGATTAGTGCTAGATTAGTTTGGTTATTTTCCTATTGATGTACCGGACCTTGGATGATTAGTAGGGATCTAATCTTACAAATATATTCGAAGTTGCTCTTCACGTATGAATTTCTTTCAACGACACGTATTGAGGAAATTCATCCTTAGACTTGGATTTGGTGAAATTGTGATAGTTGATTCATGATACTTGATTTCATTGTGAAGTGTATCCTCCACTCTCTCTAATGTCTTTAGTGAGTTCTTCAAATATTCAATATTATCCCATTCATATTCTTTACTTTGCTTTCTTTTAATTTGCTTTCTAGGAAATTAGAATTCAATCCTATCATCATTGATAAAGGTTGGATTACTTGATGATTGATTCATACTTCCAAATCATGTTCATAATTGATTTAATTATATTTTCCACACTAAAAATTAATAGACGTCTTGGGGAAAACGATTTTATAAATATTAAAATTTGAATACTACCTTTATTTACTAAACTATTTTGATAGGTTCTCTACCTAGTTGAGTTTATTTTCTTAGTGAGACTTCTGAGAATTCCTATTATTTTTAGTATTATTTTATTTAATTATTTATATTATTTTTATATATAAATATAACTCATCAATTCTTAAGTCATTAGGAGACTTCTCATAAAATATAATTTGTAGTATATCCCGAAAATCTTGGAATATCTAAAATAAAAAGATATTGATATATATTAATATATCTATATATTTGTAAAAGATAATATTTAAAATATTTATAATAATATCTACCATAATGCCCTTTAAAAAATAAAATAAAATAATATTTATAATAATATCTACCATAATGCTCTTTTAAAAAAAATAAAATAATATTTGTAATAATATCTACCATAATTTTTTTTTTTTAAAATAAAAGAAAATTAAAAGAATTTGTAAAGAGTTGTAAAAAACAGTTGTCGAATTAATTGTTGTGCGCGATGATCGAAGATCTTTCGGTACGAATGGTATTATTGTAGAGATTACCGTTGGGTTAATCCGAACCGTTCAATCAGGATAGTATGAACGGTCCAGATTTCGGCCCAATATATGAACAAGTATAAAAGAGGATAAGCGACTACGTCTGTCATTTGCACTTTCTTCCTTTGCACTTGGCAATAAATATACTTCGCGCAAGAGGCTGTGACTTGAAAAGCGTGCAATTTTCGGAGCATCAAAAAATATTTCCGACCGGTGAGTTTGATCTTAGAAACTTATCTTTGTTTTATTTTTTGTGTTTTTGTCTGAAATTTTGTTTTTACTTTGCATTTCTGCTTCGATTTATGTATTTCCTTGCGTCGATGTATTGTCTTGCGTCTGTTTCAATTTGTGTGTAGTCCTTGTATATCTGTTTGAGTTTGTATAAATTGTTTTGTTTTGTGTCCGAAATGTTGGTTAGAGGTCTGGAAAACGTCTTTGTTGATTGCAGACTTCTATCGTTTGTTTTGCTAGCTTGCGTCTCATAATGTCTTCCACCGATAAACCTGCAGATATTTCTTCTACCTTCTCTTATTAAATTGTCATCTAGTTCTCCGTCTTGACATGGTGATGAGACTATGAGTCAAGAGAAATCGTCTAGTTTTAGTTCTCAGTATGGTGTGTCTAGTACTGCATCGGATGCGAGTGTACAAGCTGATATCGAGGATATAGATGTAAGTGATAATTTGGATGCATCCGTATCTGAAAAAGAAGTTAATGAAGGGGTTGTAGGAGTGTCTAAAGGGGTCAGTAGCATCGTTAGTGGGTATTTCACAGATGAGGATTTACGATTTCCCAAAGAGGAGTGGAAGGATTATAACTTAGAAGATGTGAAGGTACTAAGGTTGGGATTTAAGAAAAACAAAAATGGCAAATTATTGAAAGCAGTTTATAGATGCAAAGATCGGGAATTGTCATTTTCGTATTTGGAAGAATAAAACAAAAGTATCTTAGACCGTTATGTTCCACAGCAGCATCGGGTGGTTGAAGACTGTCCAGATATTCGTTTATCCGAGAAGAAAGAAAAATAAATGGGAGAAGCACAATATCTTTCAACTGTATCTAAATTATGGCAAGAGCGAGAAGAGGTGTTAAGGGAGGACTTGGATATTAGTTTAGAATATGAATTGTTCTTTCCAAATGAGCATACACCAGTATCGTCTGCCCCTCAAGGTTGTGTGTCAATATACTTGGCGCAATTTCGCCAGGACTAAGGTTTCCATTACATTCTTTATTCATAGACGTGTTGAACTTCTGGAAGATTCAACTAGGACAATTGTCTCCAAATGGAGTTCGAGTGATTGTTGGATTTATTATGATATGCAAGACATAAGGGGTTCCTGTAACCTTTGAAGTTTTAGGCACTATTTTTATATAGCACAGAAGTTTGGGACGAAAGAAGGAAAAGGGTATTTTTATTTTACTAGGAGGCCGAGATCCAACGTTTTGATGGAGCAACCTACGAGTGTTCATGGTTGGAAGCCATTCTTCATGTTTGTAAAAAACCCAAATTTCTAGACGTATGGTATTGTGTATCCATGGAATACTCGCAACCATTTTAATAATACATATAAGCGGTATACAGACAATGATATTAGGACTCGCATCATAGCAAAGCTGAATAACATCGGTTTTGTGTTTGAATGTTTACTTGGATTGGCCAGAACAGCTCTTAGAAACTAGTGGGTTAATTGGGGATCGTAACCCCGATGTGGAACTTTTAAGTAAGAGAATATGGACGATTGTAATTCCCTTTTTTTTTGTTTTGTGTTTTTTGGTTTTTGTTTTATTTGCATCCGATATACTTGAATCTCTGTATGTAGGAGCTGGATTTTTCAGTTATATCGCTCAAATGATGGAGAAGCCTGCAAAAAGGAAGAGCGATAGTGAGTCCCCTGTTTACTCCTTTAAGGTATCCGACGTTCCTCCTAATAGTGGGAGTTATTCTTTTGATGGCATTTTTTATTATATTCGTCCAAGGCAAAAAAAAAAAAAAAAAACTAAAGTATCAAAACCCAAGAGGACGCAACAAATGATGCGCCAAAAGAATCAGATAAAACAGTTCCTGCATCTGCTCCGACTATTTCGGAGGTGCCCAAGGGAAAGGACACAACAAAAAGTCGTCCAAGGAAGGTGAAGCTTGCATCTACAAGTAAGAGTGGGATGCAAGTAGGAAAGCATTCTGAGAAGAAGAAAAGGAAGGCTTCTACTGAGAAGCGTCCAACAGAAGATGGGGATGCAAAATTTATCCCGAATTTGGATATTATAGAATCATCAAGACTGTCCTCTAGCCGACAGTATATTGAATATCTTATGGCCGGTGTTCCACCTGTTGAAAGTGTCTTATTGACCACTCAAGACTACCCTACTTTCAGCTCAACTTGGGCACAGAGGAAGTGTGAGGTATGACCAATGTGCTTGTGTATTGATTTTTTATTTTTTTTTATTTTATGTTCAAATGATTGATAAGAACAATACTATTATTGGATATAGGCATGGTGGGCAGATGCTGAGATGATTCTCCGAGCCAAGGGATGGAGAATCGTTTAGAAAAAGAAAAAGGTTTACGTCAACTTCTCAAAACTAAGAATCGTAAACTAAAAACTGAGAATGAATTAATAACAACATATAAGGAAAAGCTAGAAACTGAAGTGTAGACGGTAAAGGTGGAATCGTCTGATATGAAGAAAAATTTAGATGAAATGGAATTAAAATTATCAAGTATGGAGAAGAAACTGGAAGAAGAAAGTGTTGCAAGAAGGAAGTGGGAAGACGAATGTGCTGCTTTAAAATAGAAATATGAAGATGAAGATGGGAACCTTCGAGGCGAGCTTAAGGAAGAATGTATTGAAGAATTTTTTAAGTATGAGAAATGCAAGTTCTTCCGTGCTAGAATGAACTATGGCACACTCATTTCAGTTTTTAAGATTGTTGAGGATGCGTCCAAGAGACGTATCCAGATTATAAAGTTCCAAAGATGTATCAACGGTACTTGAATCCTACTGAAGTAGAAAAGTATGTGGTGCCATGGGATGATTCTTTTGAGTCATCTAGGTACTTTCGTCCATTTCCCACACCACCTCCATCGGATGCGGAAGAGGAAGGTGATGAAAATGTAGTACCTGAAGCTGATGATGTTGCACCTGAAGTATAAGACCCAAACCTTATGTAATTGGAAAATTGTTTTGACTTTCGTTTGTAGTATTTGAATGAATTTTGAAATGGTAATGAAATTTATGATTTGGCAGCTTCTGTCTCTTTATTTGTGGATAAGCTACATCTTTAATGGACGCAATTGTGTTGTATAAAAACAATTCAAGTGTTTTGAAGAAGCTAAACTTTGAATATAATTTCTTTCAACAAAGAAGCTGAAGTAAAAATGTATAAAAAAGAACATAAGTATTTTCATCTGAAAGATGAACTAAGCCACTTGATGTGAATTTTGGTTACTATATTTTTAGCATAGATTATGATTGAGATTAATTCAAGCAAAACAAATAGGTTGTCACTTAAATAACCAAAATCTAAGGCATAGTACCTATCGTATGCAGATAGTAACATGGAAGCATCAACGATTTTACATTTATAATATCGTATAGACCCAAAGACGTTGTCAACAATTATAAGCAATTATTAAATATGACAAGAATTTATTAACAAAAGTTAACCCTAGGATAAGAATCAATTCATGAGATGGTTGCTAGAACATAAATAGATTTGAAACAGATATGGTTTAGGATTCTTATTCAGTTCGATGATTCAATTAGAATGACCATATTCGAAGATGTAGCTTTAAGCAGATCTAAGGCAATTGTGATTAATATTAACTTTACTACCGTACCCAAGTTATCTAATGTGATTACCTCAATATGGTTGCGCAAATAATCCTAAACCTTTGTAGATTAATTATTAAGTCGTGAATTTAACAAGTTAATCTTAAGATTTGCAATGATTATGAACTCGAGATTATTAGGCTGCCTAACTTCAGTATGGTTGCCGCAAGTTATTAGACCTAATCTGGCAATTCATTAATTCTCCTATGGTTGGGTCTCCTTAACAAACCGTTAATTAATTAATTATTCCAATTATATGTTTGATAAGTCATAAATTTTCATAATTATTATATTTAATTCTCTTACCTTTTGATTAGATATCAAGCTAATTTGTGGAATTTATGTTTGTTTTGATGATAGTGGTGGAAAGTCAAAGATTAAGCGGAATTTGGCTAAAAGACTTATTCTTAGTCATCAATTATTACGAAAACGTTGGAAAAATTAAAATTTGAATGGATGACTATCAACAATTCCCAAGATATTTAAAGATATATTCAAATTATCTTGTCTTTATTATTTTATTAATTATTAGAGAGATAATTATCTCCTATTTTAATTAGGATTTTTATTTATTTATTATTATTCTATTAGGATTATGAAAAGTTAGTAAGAAGTTATTATTCTATTAGGATTCCGAGAAGTTAAGAAAACCTTTATAAATAGGCCTACTCTACATTCTCTTCTTAACCAAGTTTTCAAGATTTAGAAAGAAAAAAGATGGAGACCGCGATAGCCGCCTAAGCTTCGATTCAGTCCGGGGAATGATTTCAAGACAAGTTTTGAGTTCATGATCTACACAAATCCCGGGTTTTAAGCTAATTTCCAATTTTGAATTCATTACTTTTAACAATTCAATATTTAGATCGCGTGATTGAATATTGATGAGGTTTTACTTAATTCTTTTGATGCTTTTTGATTGAATTGAGTTGGGATTTTATTATTTATGATTGAATTTAATTGTGGACAGTTTTGTGGCTTCACGAATTGCTTTGATATTATCACGAGTTTTAGGTTAAACTTGAATTTATTGATTAGGCGCTTGTCCTAGGATATACTTTGGTTGTTTAATCTAATTCTAACGGCTTCGTTAGTAGGTGATACGAATACTAATTAGGGCTTCCATTTAGTAGTCAATCAAGGAATTAGTTTTGAAATCTGGAAATTCATTACGGAACGAGGAAGAACTTAAATTGAATCATTACCCTAGGACTGAAATATTTAAATCCGATACTTGCGTTTTTCTTATTAGTTAATTGTTTTCTACAATTTCCCAATCTAAAAATCCCTCTTTTATTGTTTTCTATTCTCTTATTAATTGATTACGATTAGGTTTCTTAGGGAAACGACTCGGTGAACACCCTAAACTGCTCATTGATTTAATTGAATTAATCTTGGCCGATTTGACGACAATCGTGTAATTCTAAAACCCTACCAAGATTTTGGCGCCGTTGTCGGGGAAGCCATAATCGTTAAATCATAATAAGAATCTGTCTTTTATTTGTTTTTAGTTGTTTGAAACTTTTTATTCGCGTTTTGGTTGTGTGTTTAGGTAGAAATTTGAAAATTTCCGTTTATTTTACTGTTCACACTGTTCTGGTCAGAATTTTTATCGCCGATTGAGCTGAGTTTTGGTGTCCAAAGGTTTTGGTTCGTGGGAAGAAATACTCACTGCCTTTCAGGAATTTTTAAGTATTTTTTGCTTTAATTTTAGTAATTTTTGGTATTTTTAGATTAGTTGCTTGCATCTCCTTATGTTTTTTCTTTGAACTTTGTTTATGACCCGATCATCTACTAGTAAGTTAGCTGATTTTGATCCTGAAATTGATAGAACTTTTCATAAACAACTTAGGGATAAGAAGAACGAACAAGAAAAATCTCATAGTGTTGAAATTGTTAGTGAATTGTTTAAAGATTTGACACTTGATAATTCTAAACAAGTTTTTGATTGTGAAATCATGGCTGGAAATAATAATGATAATAGGAAACTTAAGGAATTAGCAACTCCCGATATGAATTTACAACATGCTTGCATAGAGTATCCGGAAGTACAAGCTAATTTTGAACTTAAATCTGGTCTAATACAATTGTTGCCTAGATTTCATGGTCTTGTAGGTGAAGATCCTCATAAGCATCTTAAGGAATTTCATATTGTTTGCTCTACAATGAAGCCTAGGGAGATTACAGAGAAAGCATTTAAGCCGAGGGCATTTCCTTTCTCTTTGGATGGAGTGGCGAAGGATTGGTTGTACTATCTTGAACCAACTTCCATTACAAGTTGGAATGATTTAAAGAAATCATTTTTAGAGAAATTTTTTCCAGCATCTAGAACTGCTTCAATTAGAAAGGATATATGTGGTATCGGACAAAATCATGGAGAGACTTTACATGAATATTGGGAAAGGTTTAAAAAACTTTGTGCAAGTTGTCCTCATCATCGATTTGTGATCAGCTATTGATTCAGTATTTCTATGAAGGTCTTTCACCTAGTGATAGAAGTATGATAGATGCAGCTGCAGGAGGAGCTTTAGTAGATAAGACACCTATTGCAACTAGGAATTTAATAACAAATATGGCTCGAATGCACACTGGTTTGGCACTAGAGCATCATATCCAACTAGAACCGTGAATGAACTCAGTCTTCTACAACCGATCGGTTAAGAATTGAGAATAGGATTGAGGAGTTAGCTAGTTTGGTTAGGCAGTTTGCATTGAGAAAGACGCAAACACAAGTTTCTGCCACTCTTTGTGGTATATGTGCATCATATATGCATCCCACGGATCAATGTTCTCAAATTCAGGATACTACGGAAAGTTGTGGCTTTGAATTTTTCCTGGTAGACCATTCCAGCAAAATCAAC
The DNA here is from genome assembly GCA_025388415.1 of Cynanchum wilfordii. NCBI lineage: Eukaryota > Viridiplantae > Streptophyta > Magnoliopsida > Gentianales > Apocynaceae > Cynanchum > Cynanchum wilfordii. Next base: position 59,886 of record JAHSUH010001396.1, read on the forward strand.
AACAAAGATATGATCCATATTCATCAACTTATAATCCTGGATGGAGAGATCATCCAAATTTTAGATATGGGAATACTTCAGGACAACAACAACAATCAAGACCATCGCAACAACAACAAAATTCAAAACATGAGCCTAGTCTTGAGGATTTAGTGAAGCAGATGGCAACAAATAATCTTCAATTTCAACAGAGAACAGAATCTAGTATACAAGATTTGTAAACACAGATTAGTCAGCTTGCTACTGGTCTTAATGAGGTAAAAAGTCAAGGTTCCGGACAGTTGCCATCTCAACTAATTCCGAATCCAAGAGGTAATGTAAGTGCTGTTACATTAAGAAGTGGAGAAGAGTTGAAGGATCCAGTGAATCCTACAAATCAAACAACGGATTTCGAAGCAGATAGTAAGGTTGTAGAGTCTTCTAGCAGACCTCTACCATTTCCAAACAGAATGACTCAATCTAAGAAACAAATTGAAGCAAATCTAGAAAAAGAGATTATGGACACATTTAGAAGAGTAGAAGTGAACATTCCTTTATTAGAGGCAATTAAACAAATTCCTAAGTATGCCAAGTTTCTGAAGGAATTGTGCACTCACAAGAGGAAATTGAAAGGGAATGAAAGAGTCAGTTTAGGAAGGAATGTTTCAGCATTAATTCAACCGGCTATGCCTACAAAGTGCAAAGATCCTGGAACATTCACTATACCTTGCACCATTGGAGAACTTCACTTCACTAATGCTATGTTAGATTTAGGTGCTTCAATTAATGTTATGCCTCACTCTGTTTATTCTTCTTTGCAGGTTGGAGAGCTTAAACGTACAGGTGTGGTGATTCAGTTAGCAAATAGAAGCACAACATATCCTACAAGTGTCTTGGAAGATGTTCCGGTAAGAGTAAAAAACCTTATTTTTCCTACTGATTTCTATGTTTTGGAGATGGAAGATGATAAGGTAAACGAACATGCACCATTAATTTTGGGCAGGCCTTTCTTAAAAACTGCAAAAACTATAATTAATGTGCAAAATGGTACTCTTAATATGGAATTTGGTGGTGATGTAGTTCATTTTAATATATTTGATGCCATGAAATATCCTTCAGAGGAACATTCTATTTTCCAAGTAAATATGTTAGATTTTCCATCTGAATATTCTTTTGATGATTCTCCGAGTATTGATTCGTTTACTGATTTTACTGATTTAGTTGGGATAGATGATACCGTTGATTTTCCTGAGGAACATGCATGTTGTGAAATTGATGATAACTTGAAGTGTGTTTCGAATGAGGATGTTCCTCATTTAAATTCTTCTCAAGTTATAAATTGTGTTGATTTTATTGATGATTCTGTGGATGATGATTGTTATAGTGCACATGTTCAAAATTTTAATGAAGTAAAATCTACTATAATAGTTCCATCTATTCAAGAACCACCTACACTAGAACTTAAGCCTTTACCAAACAATCTTAAGTATGCTTATCTAGAAGGGGGAGAAAAATTACCTGTCATTATTGCTAATAACCTTGAATCCGATCAAGAAAGTAAGTTGCTAAAGTTGTTACAAAATAATAAGAAAGCAATTGGTGGACATTAGCTGATATTCCCGGTATTAGTCCTTCTGTATGCATGCATAGGATCCTTTTAGAGGATGGAGCTAAAACAGTGAGACAACCTCAACGAAGACTAAACCCCACAATCTTAGATGTTGTTAAGAAAGAGGTGAGTAAATTACTTTCTGCTGGTATTATTTATCCTATTTCCGATAGTAAATGGGTGAGTCCAAGTGCAAGTTGTTCCTAAAAAGACAGGAATTACAGTGGTAAAGAATGAGAAGAATGAACTTGTGCCTACCGGAATACAAAACAGTTGGAGAGTTTGTATTGACTATAGGAAGTCGAATCAAGCAACGAGGAAAGATCATTTTCCTTTACCATTTATCGATCGGATGCTCGAAAGATTAGCAGGTAAGTCTCATTATTGTTTTTTAGATGGATTCTCTGGTTACTTTCGGATTCATATAGCTCCTGAGGATCGGGAGAAAACAACATTAAAATCTTTTATTGTTTTCTATTCTCTTATTAATTGATTACGATTAGGTTTCTTAGGGAAACGACTCGGTGAACACCCTAAACTGCTCATTGATTTAATTGAATTAATCTTGGCCGATTTGACGACAATCGTGTAATTCTAAAACCCTACCAATGTTCAACTAGATGCAAACCTATATGTCATGGCATATATTGAATAAGAAACTAAGTTGAAAGCATAAATCAATAATAATCACAAACAGTATCCTTCCCGGGAAATTAATAAAAGCTCTAATTGTATCATTAATAATAAAAGAATCACATGAGACAGAGATAGAGTAAATAAAGAATGAAAAATAATAGACTTGCGAAGAGGGAAAAGAAAAGTTGTCGTTTGGTTGTCACTACTTCGATGGCGGGACTTGACCTTCTATTCTTCTCGAACCCTACCAGCCTTCCTCCTTGTCTTGCCCATGAAATCTTCTAGAATCACACCTCTCAACTAAGCTATAGAGCTCTCCTTTATGGTTGAGGCTCAAACCCTAAGCTAAGAAGAAAAATATAATAACTAGAAAATATTTAACTATGAGGGTAATTTCCGAGAATCTACGGAAGTAGAGACTCGAAACCCCTCAAATTCTCTGTAACTCTGCACTCTTTGGTGGGTAGGTGGTTGGTGTCAAAGGCTTGGCTACCGCCTCTATTTATAGGAGTAGAAAAGGAGCTGAAAACAGTAAAAATTCAATGTGGGACACCAAAGCTGTCTTCAACACAGGCAGAAACATGCTCGTGTCGCGTGTCTCCAACAAAGGGTACAACACGGGTAGAAACACGCCCGTGTTGAACTTTTTTTCCAAAAATTACATTTTTAGTCCCCGATTTCTTCATTTCTTAAATTTCAGTCCTGAAACTTCCAAAAAAGCGAAAACAGAGCAAAATTGAATAATTTCCATTTAATTAAGTCTAATTAGACTTTAAATTAAACATAATTACCCCTTAAAAACACGATATAAATCGACATATCACCACTCAAAAACATATTAATGATGAAATAACCACTTTTGTCTAAAGGGTTAAGAGAATTTTTTTTTCAAATTTATAGCATTCCATGTTCTAGCAATTGCGTGACCATCAAGATCTTGTAGTTTGTAACTTCCATTTCCATAATCATCTTTGACGATGTACGGTCCTTCCCAGTTTTGGTCCAACTTCCTCGACGGTTCTTGTCTACTGACAGCTGTTGTGCAAATTATGAAACACAAGTGCAAGTGTACACTATCAACAAGTAATATAGTATGATGTACTAGATATCGATCCCACAGAGATTGCTTAGTGAAGACTGTGAAGTGTGTGTGATGAGGTGTGGAACAAAAGGTGATCAAATAGATGAATGGTTGATTATGTCTACTAGGAAGGGAAATGCAATTTAAGTCGAAAATAACAAATAAATGCAAACAACCATAAGTAGAGGAATATTGTAAATTAGCAATTAAACTGCAGATAAAAAGATGAGGAAGTACTGAGCAAACACAGAGAAAATGAGTACTAGGCTAGCTTCCATTTCAGGTATGCATTAAAAATGGCCAATGTTGTACTGATGCTATAGCATTGCTACGGCAATTAATCCAGAATTCCTAAAGTATATGCATGTTTTTCAACATCCCATATTTCCAGTCCACAAAAATAAACTCATATGTCTATGCAGTCTATAGAATAGGACTTTACAGTAAGCACGAAAATTCTCAAGGGATTATGTAGGGTAATCGTATAGGCCAATACAACCACAAGACGAATTCAAACGAATCAACCAAGCACCCTCCAAGTGTTATGTCCGTTAGACCTCAACCCTTTCGGATTTAAGCATTAACTCATTTGTCAACCAAAGATATTCAATCAATAGTAACAATTACATTCATAAACACTCAAATGAATTGTCAAGCATGCCTTACATCAATACCACATCTCAAAAGATATTCATACCCAAAGTTGAAACTAGCCTAGTAAATAAAAACTTAGCTCATGGTGCAAAAAGCAGACTCTCTCAAGTATGCAAATGTATACATTCTCAAAAACTAGTTAATTCTCAAAAACAAGATTTAAAAGAAATATAAACGATGATCGCTAGAGTTTGGTTCACTAATCTCTTAGCTAGATGAACTCCAACTTCTTCAATCCTTGATGATCAATGAATTCCTTGCATGTTCAAGCTTCTTCCTCTCTTTTCTTCCCTCGGATCTGCTCTTCAATTCCAGAATTTCTTCCGGAATTTTCTCTCTTCTAGTCTCTACCGAGCTGCTTGCTCTCTGTCTATCTCTGCCGAGCTGCTCTTCCTTTTTTATCTCTCTCTCAATGATTCCCGTTAATTCCAACGTTTCCACCTCTCTTGCCGGATCACCTCCACTTTGTCTTTTTCTTCCTTTTCTTAAGTAATTGGGCTTCTTAAGATTTCTTTTATTTTTCTTTCAACCCATTACTTCTTACAAATTTTAAAGCCCAATTCCTTTCTTCACTTTGCATCATTTCTTGATTTCCAACTTAGTCCCTCAATTTTGTTTTGTTTCCCCTTTAGCCTTTGAATCTCACTTGATAATCTTGAATTCTGCAATTTCCCTAAATAAAACAAAGGTACAACAATTAATAATACTAGACACAAAATTCCTCAAAATAAAAGCTACGTCACTCATTCTTACATCAAATCAAGTCTAAGAAATCATAATAACTCTACAAAAAGTAGAGTTATCAACAACATTTTTCCTTAACACCAAATCTCCTTTGGTTAATGGACGCATTTAGATTTTTTTATCATGTTGTTTTGCTAGCTGTAATTTGCTGCGATTTTCTTTGGTTGCTACCTCATGTCGCTTAGCTTCCAACAACACCAAATTTTCCATCAATTTTTGATTATTAAATTCTGGACTAGCAAAGTCAATACGCATAGAAGGACTTCCTATCTCAACTGGAACTACTGCTTCCGTCCCAAAACACAAAGTGAATGGAGATTCACCAGTTCTTGCATTTGGAGTAGTTTGATAAGACCATAACATATTAGGTAATTTATCAACCCATTTAGTCCTACAATCATCCAGACGCTTCTTCAATCCCTGGTTTATAATTCTGTTTGTAACTTCTGCAAGACCATTCGTCTGCGGGTGGCCAACGGAAGTAAATCGATGATCAATTTGTAAATCATCACACAAAGTCTCAAATTCATGAGCTTCGAATTTTTTTCCATTATCGGGGATAAGGACACGAGGAATGCCAAAACGAGTAACAACATGTTCCCAAAAGAAGTCTCTGGCCTTCTTAGCTGTAATGGTTGTTATGGCTTTGGCCTCTGCCCATTTTGTGAAATAATCAACAACAACGAATAAAAATTCATTTCCTCCTAGAGCCTTAGGAAAAGGGCCGACAATATCCATCCCCATTGGTAAAAGGGAATCGGTGTTGATAAAGAATGTAATTCATGTGTTGGGAGGTGATGTAGGTTGGCATGAATCGACATTTTTTACATTTCTGGACGAAAGATATAGCATCGGTTTCCATAGTAGGCCAAAAATAACCAGCACGCATTATTTTTCTCATTAAACTTTTTGCCCCAATATGAGCTCCACATATTCTTTCATGAACTTCTCTTAAGACATAGTTACGTTCGTCTTCTGTGATGCATTTGAGTAGAGGCCATGAAAAAGCTTGTCTATACAATTGATCTTCAAACATTGTATATCGAGGACTCATTGTTTTGATCCGTTTGGCTTCAACAGGATCGTCTGGTAACATTCCAATTTGAATGTATTGGATAATTTATGTCATCCAAGTTACCACCGTGAGAGACAGGCTCGTCTATGGATTTGTGTATTAAGGGTTGCATCCAACTTCCTGCAATGTTTTCTCCTGTTTTTAGTTTGGACAATGTATCATCCTCACTGTTAAGCTATCTGGGTACATGCTCAATTTTTACGACATCAAAATTTATCATGAGGTTTTGTACCTTGATCGGATATAGACGCATGGTGGGGCTCTTAGCCTCATACGTCCGATTGACATGTCTTTCTACTACATGCGAATCAATTTTCGCAGTTAGTTGCTTTACACCAAAAGATATAGCCATGATTAGCATGATGATTAAAGCTTCGTATTCGGATTCATTGTTTGTAACAGGAAAATGATATTTTAAAGCATACGCAAATCGGGTACCTTCTGGGCTTTGCAATATAAAGCCAGCACCTTGCATTTATTTTCCGGAAGAACCGTGTACATGTGCGGTCCAATGGAGCTGAGGATCAAATTTGTCATTCTTGTGATTCACACATTATATGATGAAGTCGGAAAGGGCTTGCGCCTTTATAGTTTTTCTTGGACGATAGTCAATATCATGTCCTGAAAGTTCAATTGCCCATTTCATAAGGCGTCCGGATGTATCTTGTTTGTGTAAAATTTGTCTCATTGGTATACTTGTGTATATATAGACAGTGTGGGCCTGAAAGTAAGGCCTCGGTTTCTGAGCTGTGATGACTAGCATTAGAATGTGTTTTTCAGGAGTAGAGTATTTGAATTCGGGACCTTGCGAAGGTAACTCGGATAGTAAATAGGTTGTTCTGTTGTTGTCCGAGTTACAGACATGAACAGAGCCTAAGGAGTATTCTGATACAGAGAGGTGAACATTAATGATTTCACCATCTCTTGGAGATGCAAGTAGAGGTGGTTTGCTGAGATATTCCTTCAAGTGATCAAAAGCTTGTTGGCATTCATTCGTCTATTGAAATTTGTTAGCTTTGAGGTTTCGTAATACTTGTGGATTAAATGTCAGTGCATAAAAAATGAAAGAATTTGAGAATGAGATACTATGTAACTTGTACTAACCTAATAAAAAGGATAAGATTTATCTCCGGCCTTGGCCAAGAATCTATTTAGTGTTGTGATTCGTCCAGTAAGTTGTTGTACCTCCTTTAATGTTGTTGGTGGCTTCATATCAAGTAGAGCTTGTATTTTCTGAGGATTAGCTTCAATGCCTTTAGGTGAAACAACATATCCTAAAAATTTTCCTGTCTCTACTCCAAAAGAACATTTTTTAGGATTCAACATCAACCCATGTTGTCAAATTGTCATCAATGTTTCTCGTACATCCGTAATAAAATTAGATGCGTCTTTGGTCTTGATGAGGATATCATCAACATACACTTCGGCATTTCTGCCCATATGTTTTGTAAATACTTTATTCATCATATTTTGAAATTCAGCTCCCGCATTTTTTAAACCAAATGGCATACGTTGGTAACAATAAAGTCCCAACGGTGTCACAAAAGACGTCTGCTCCTCATCTTCAACTGCCATTAAAATCTGGTGATATCCCTTGTGTGCATCTAAAAAACATAATAAGTCATGGCCTGCAGTTGCGTCCACAAGCTGATCAACTTTAGGCAATGGGAAAGGACTTTTGGGTACATGCTTGTTGATAGATGTAAAATCTATACACATCCTCCGGGATCTGTCAGGTTTGGTACGAGCACTAGATTAGACACCCATGTGGGATATTCAACACTTCTAATGATACATGTGTCCAATAAATCATTAACTTCTTTCTTCATTGCAGCTTGCCGATCTGTTGCCAAGAAACTTCTCTTCTGAACTATTGGTTTTACAAAATCTGGTATACCCAAGCGATGTTCCGCTAGTTGTCAAGATACCATGCTAAGATCTTTCGTCTTCCAACCAAATACGTCGTGAAACTCATTCAAAATGTGAACTAACTCTTCCTGTAATTGAGGAGACAAATATCTGCCTATGCGAATGATCTTATCCTCTTGTTCTTGTATCCGACAATCAATAAACTTTGATAAAGGTGTCGTTTGTGCATCATCCGTCTTATTATGTTCCCAATTTACTGTTACCGCTTGAATTGCACTTCTTTCCGCCACAAAGCATGTTTAGGCTTGTTGAACATCTCCTGAAATACTATGACCAAACCCATTAATCATCATATAAACTTTGTTATGAAAAGTGCTAACATGTACTTCCATCATATTCAACCCTGGTCTTCCCCAAATTGCGTTGTAGGCTGAGGGTGTGTCTACAACGTAAAAATCCACCAAATGTGTGATTTTATTACTATCGTCTCCCCAAGTTGTACGTAATTGTACAATTCCTTCAGCATGTATGACGTTTCCAGCAAAACCAGCCAAAGGTACCTTATTCATCCGATAAGTATGTGGTGTTATACCCATTGCTTTCAACGCATCTTGATAGATAATATTTACTAAACTACCCGTATCCACCAAAATTCGTCTTACCACAAAATCTTCAATGTGCATTGAAATAATTAGCGGAACATCATCATTCATCTTCCGCTTTTTCCCTGGACGTGTAGCGAAAGTTCCGTCAGTAATCATGTTGATCACATGTGGCGGATAATTATCTCGTGAAGCTCGAGCTTCGTCCACAGTGACAAACTCTTTTAAAAAACCATTATGGATAGCTTTCTCAATGTTCCTTTTCAAACTGTAATAATCACCTGTCCGATGTCCAATGTCCTTCTAATATGCATAATACTTATCAATACTCCGTTTTTCTCTTGGCGCTGTCATAAGTCTTGGTGTTGGGAGGATTTTTGGATCCTTTATTGCTCCAAGGATGTGACTTAAACTGGTATTCAATGGTGTGAAATTTTATGAAAAAGGTCGTGCGGAAGCATGTTGACCTCGAGATCGTCCATCACCTGGACTCTTACGTCTTGGCATGTCAACATTGTAAGTATTACGAGGGAAACGTCCATGAGGATCTTGCAGTCGTTGCTACCAAAATGGTCGTGAAGAACAGTCGCGATATTTTGAATCATACGGCTTATCATAAGGTTTGGATTGTTATCGTCTATTATCCTTTCGTGGCTTTTTATAATCCTCTGCCTCTCTCCTTTCTTTCTTTGCTTCTTCCGCATCTTCTCCTTTAATCCATTTACTAATCTTATCAAAAAGTTCTTTCATTGTTGTTGGCTCTATCTGATTTAATTTCTCTAAATATTTACTTGGCTGCATCCCTTCACAAAAAGATCCAACATATCCTTCTTTTGTGAGATTCTTAATATTAAGTGTCTCTTTGTTAAACCTTGTTAAGTAGGAAGATAACAACTCTCCGGGCCTTTATTTTATGGTGAGCAGGTGTCGCTTAGATTTCTTTAAGCGTTGGCTACCTGCAAAATTTTGAAGAAAAAGAGCACCTAACTAGGTAAAAGAGGAAATAGTATTGTGAGGTAAAGCAATGAACCAGTCTAAGACGGCTTCGTCCAAGGTACTTGCAAAACATTTTCAAAGGGTGATATCATCTGCAGAATGCATCTCCATGACCGTAGTGTAGTGTTTAAGGTGACGTTCTAGTTCGGATTCCCCTGTGTATGGTTTGAACACGGGAACCTTAAAATCCTTTGGGAGACGTCGGAGCCGTGTAGAGGATCTCGGGGGCCTAAGGCGAAATTTTTTTTGGGGCCTTTTTAGTTATTTATTTTTCTAGCCTTTTGAGATGCAAAATCGGTTATTATATCTTTACAATCAATATATTCTAACATTTCATTTTCAATAGATAAAATAGCTAATTTATTTAATCTATTTTATGTCATGGTTGATCTTAAATAGGATTTGATTAATTTTAATTTAGAAAAACTTCTTTCAGCGCTAGCAACCGTTACAGGTATTGTTAATAATATTCTATATGCAATATATGTATTTGGAAAACAATCTAATACTTTAACATAATTTAATATATCTATAGGACTGTTAATTTCTTTTGTTAAAACTTCTTTCAATATTTTTAATTCTGAAAATAAATCAAATCCATCAATATCGGAATAATCATTAAATTTTAAATGAAAGACAACATTTTTTTAATGTTTCTTCATTCAAAGTTTTGAATTTTTGTAAATCAAATAAAAAACCAAAAATATTTTCATATTCTAACAAGTGTTCAAATCTAGTTTCAAGTGAACATATTGATTTATCAACAATATATAAAAAATATTCAATGCGAAAAGAATCTTCTAGAGAATGCATAGTCTCATTATTATTATTATCATCAAATTGCTTTTTTTTTGGTAAATTATGCGTTTTTCACGAAATTTAGGTTCAATATCCATTTCAATAGCCATTGATTTAGCAGATTCCAAAGCAGATTCAAAACCATTCTCCCTATAATTTTTAAAATAACTAATTAGACATTTTAGTTGATTTATAGCTACATCTATATGCATTTCTTTAGCTTGTAAACTTTTACTCACAATATTAACAGCAAATAATATGTCATACCAAATATTCATTCCTAACAAAAATTGAAAATTCTCAATCTCATAAGTTGCTAAACACATAGCTTCACTTTTTATTTTAGGATCTTCACTACTATTTAATAATTGAAACAAAGCATCTCTTATTCTAGGAGCTTGGAATTTAATGGTCTTAACACTTTCAATTCTACTTTCCCACCGTGTTTGAGATAAAGATTTAATGGATAATTTACATGCATTATCTTGTAAAATTTTCCACCTTTTAGTTGAAGAAGCAAATAAAGAATAAATCCTTTGAAGTACTCCAAAAAAAGTAATAGCTCTAGGACATGAATTAGCCATATCACATAAAACTAAATTTAAGTTATGACAACCACATGATGTATAAAAAGCTCTAGGATTTATATCTAATAATCTTTTTTGTACTCCTTGATTCTTACCTTTCATATTAGATCCATTATCATAACCTTGGCCTCTTATATCATTAACATTAAGTTCATACTTTTTTAAAATATAAATAAGTTCATCAAAAATACATTTACCAGTTGTATCATCAATTTTTATAAACTCTATAAAATACTCATTGATTTTTATAGGACTAACTAAAACATCAACACACCTTAAAATAAGTGTCATTTGTTCTTGGTGACTTATATCGGGGGTGCAATCAAGAATTATAGAAAAATATTTGACTTCCTTAACCTCTTTAATAATGGTATTTCTTATTTGTGAAGCTAATAAATCTATTATTTCATTTTGTATAGTGTTACTCAAATAATGATTACGAAAAATATCATCTTTGATGCGTCTAACATGATCTTGCATAATAGGATCGAATTCTGCTATCATTTCAATTAAACTTAAAAAATTACCATTATTTTTCTCATATAATTTTTCATTTGTTCCACGAAAACCAAGATTATTTTTAGAAAGGTGTTTGGACTAAACCAAGATTTAAACCAAGATTTAAAAGTACTCAAGAATTTGTTTGGACTAAAGACTCTATATATAATAAATTTTTTATTTACCAAAAAAAAATAATAATAATAAATTTTTTCTAAAAAAAAAACAGACCAACGGTTCAATTCCAACGGTTCTATTTCTCAATTCCAACGGTTCTATTTCTCAAATTCCAAAAGGTTTTATTTCTCAAAACAAAATTTTTAAAAAAAAAAAATTAATTTTTGGGGGCCTCCTGCCGATGCGGGGCCTAAGGCGACCGCCTAACTCGCCTTAGGCTCTACACGACCCTGGGAGACGTGCCTTACGGTACTCTTATGTCAAAGGATTAGATTCTTTGGCATTCCAATTGATAGAAAGACGTATTGAAGGTGCAAGCAACTATTGAACCTGGTTGAGGTACGAGATGAGACTGGCGTTGGTGCCAAGGTTGGGTGTGGCGGTCTCCACTGAGTGCGTCCGAATATATGTGGGAGGAAGGAGCACATCACGAATTGGAGAGTACATGTGCGTGCCATCAAACGCAACATCAAAAGTTCCAGGATGGGTGCAACAAGATGAACCGGGTTGAGGTTGGATAGGCATAACGAGGGGTTCATCTGCAACAACCGTACCTTTTTTATGTAACACCATTTGTTTAAGCTCCTTGACTCGATTAAGCAATTGAAGCAAACTTTCGTCACGAGGAACATGGGTGGGCATAGAAACAGCTGGGTTATCGGGGGTTGAAGCAACAAGATTGAGTTGAGGGTGGACGAGTGGTGCAGAGTCCAGGTTGATATTTTGTGATGTGACAGGGATGAGAGCCGGGGTAAGCTGTGTGGATGTATCCGGGATGCCGGAATCATCAGCGACGGCTTGTGAGGGTGAAGGGTCCATTGATGATAAGGACAGTGACTAAATTTGAATGCGGTTATATAGGGGTTTATGCAAAATACGGTGGGCGTCAATTATGATGTGGCCTCCAATCTCCAATCGCCTTAGTCTAAATCCTCAAGATCTTCATTCCTGTAAAAAACAAAGCTAAAATGGAGATTGCTCTCCTTGAAACTCCTTCGATGCTTAAGTTAGAAACAAAACGAGAGGAAAGCTGAAAAGACTATGGTTTTTTAGAAAAGAAATCCACTTACAAATTCCCATGAATTCTCATACAAATTTTAGTTAATAATTTTTTATTATTTCTCCAATTCTTTCTATGTCAATACTCATATATGTTCTCCTTAGATTAAGTGTATCATGGGGTGTCTTGTATTCAAAGGAAAGAATTTAATGAATTTGTTATCTTTAATTCTAGTTAAAATGTACTTGGGGTGAGAGTAAAAATTATTCCTTGGAAAGTTTTGCACGCTATATTTTTGTGTTGTTTTTTTCGTAGTTTAGAAAGTTTTCCACATTAATTTTTCGTGTTCTTATTTTTCTCCATGTTTGTCCCAGTTTGAGTTTGGTCCTATTCAAAATGAGAATACTCCAAATGTCCCTAAAATTGAAATATAATTCCAAATTGACTTTCATGGCACCCTCATGCGCTGTCAAAGAAGTAGAAAAATATCAATACAAACCTGCAATCTAAAAGGTGAGGTGTTAATAATTAAATTAAACATAAATGTGAAAACAATTAATACATAAAAATCCTAAGAGGATAACAAATCAACCACTCATATAAATTCCTTGAAGTTCCAAATATTTCTTCCAAAAAACTGAGAGTGTGATTACTAGCCTCAAACCGAAAGGTGTGTCCTTGCATCCCACTAGAGGCAGCAGTGTTTGAGAATTTTCAGAATCTCGAGGAGCCTATTGGATGTTGAGTCTACTGAAGATAGCAAGGCTCAATTTTTATTGGCAACTATCTCTTACTTTCTTTTTAGATTTTGTATTCAATAGTTATACTTATTGTTGTAAAGCTCCTATCCCTAGGGAATCCTTCTTCTACATTTGTTTAGGATGATTAGAGGAGTTACACTTTTAAATTGTTATGTTCATTGGACATAAACTACAATTGAGGATATTAATTGTTTAATGATTTCAATCGAAGTGTTATGTTGATTAATGTTAGATTGTGGCTTGCTTTTAATTGAGCATGATTTTATATGATTACTGGGATTGATAATTCATTGACTAGGCCAAACCTTGGAAAGTTAATAACATTTTCATTGTTGGACAAGACTTTGGTTGAATAATGAAGTGTTAAGTACTTTAATAATCTCAAGTTAGTTTCTAATACAAACCATAGGGGAAATTTTTAAATTGACAACTTAATGATAAACCTAAGAGGTTTAGAATTTCTTGCAACAAAACATATTGAGGAAATTAACCTAGATAACTTGAGTACGGTAATAAAATATTCAACATAATGATGTATCTCCTAATTTTCCTAAGACCTACTTGATTCTTATTTCCTTTACGCTTATTTTAAAAATACCCCTGCCCAAAATAGTAAAATGGGTTGACTAACGGTCAAATATCTATCCTAACGGATAAAATTGACGGAAGGGCATGTAGTGAGACTTTTTAAAACCCGAATGACACCTTGTCAACGAAAAATTCCTTAAGTGCTAAACTTGGATTTTGAACTTTAAGAGGTGTCACTATAATATTTTACCCTATATAATATGATTTTTTCCCTATGATGAATTTTAAATTAGGTAAAGTATTTTATTAACACCTCACTACAAGAAAAACTGGCATTTGCGACCAATTTTTACGACGGCCTCAAATCCGTCGTAAATTGCGACCAAATTTGCGACGGCAGCCTTGGCCGTCGCAAATTGCGACTAATTTTTGTGACAGCCACAAATCCGTCGCAAATTGCGACCAATTTTTGCGACGGCCACAAATCCGTCGTAAATTGAATTGACATTTTTACCCTTGAGAAAATTATTTTTAATAAATATAACCGCTGACTAACCATTGACAAAAAAAAGAATTAAGAGAATGATGAAATTTGCCAAAATTATAAAGATAACAGATAAAATTGGCCAAAATTACAAAGATAAGGGATGAAATTGGCCAAAATTAAAGATAAGGGATGAAATTTTCCAAAAACAAAGATAATGGATGAAATCACAAAAAATTTAAAAGTTAAGGGACCACTTTGGCCAATTTTTTTTTAAAAAAACAGTGACTAACTATTGACAAAAAAAAAAATTAGCGGAAGGATGAAATTAGCCAAAATTAAAGATAAGAGATGAAATCGTAAAATATTTATAAGTTAATTGACCAATTTAGCCAATTTCTCATATAAGTAAAGAGCAATTCAATAAGAAAAAAGTAATATTTTTAATTTCAAGTTTAAGATACATCAAATATGTCTTAGTACAAAAAAAAAAAAAAAAAACAATATACAATAAGAGATCAAGAGTTTTGAAACAATTTTTTTTTTTTTTTTTTTTTTTGGTATTACCCCACTTGGGGCGCCCGGTATCCCCACCTTCGGTGAGACTAATCCAGACTCGGCCTACGAAGCACTCACATAGTTCAACTCTTACTCGAGGGTAGGGCCTGACCTAGAGCTTTTTAACGTGGCGCTAACCACCCCAAGGGGATTCGAACCTTCGATCATCCGCCCTAGAGGAACCATTAGGAGTCCGCTTAGACCAACTCCCCCAAGCTGCCGGGTTGAAACAATTTTTTTTTGTTACACTCTATCATATGGTAATAACCACATTTCATAGATAAATTAGGATATCTTGCATTCATTGAACATTATTATATACCTTCTAGATCTTACATGGCCTGGACTATTATCCTTTATGTTAGGATTATATTAAAAATGAATTAAAAATGTGGTTTCATTCAACAAAACTTTATTTATAACATGATAAACATATGGTATTTGATAGGTAACACTAAATATTCAACTATGGACATTGTATTGGATATGTTTGTCAATGGGTCCAAACAGGTCCATAATTAGAAATTTTAGGCCTAGACTTAAAAATATATTTTTGGTTCTCGATCCTACCTGATACCCAACGGGTTCAAAAATTTTATACCATATTCATCCCTATTTGGTCCAATGTATGAATAGAGTGTACGTACTCTACCTTAATTTTAATTTTTTTAAAAAAAAAAAAAAAACAAATTAAAAGTAGCAGAATTGGAAGAATATGTCAAAGAGAAAGATGATAGATACCATGAATTAAAAGAAAAAATCAAGCAGAAGAATGATAGATATTAAGATATTTGTATTTATTTAAAGCAGATTGCGGAACATGCTCGATCATCATCATTACTACTAGTTTCATCGATTCTATTTGTTGATGAAAGTAATGATCATACGTAAGTTGACAACCATTGCGTTGATATTTTGAGAATGACATTTTAGGATATTTTGTTGTATGAAATTTGTATATTATTAGTACAATAACATTTTGGAATGTTTTGTTGTATGGAATTTATATAATGACAATTTAAAATATTTTTTTTGGTTTTTTATATATGTTTTAATTTAGTTAAAGTTAAATGGTTTTTTTTATATATATTTAAATAAATTTCCAGATATTTAATAAATACTTTTATACAATTATTAAATAAAAAATAAAATAATTTAAATTTGTTAAAAAAAAATAGTGACGACCAATGTAGACATAAATCGGTCACAAATTGTGATGGTCAAGTGATGTGTGTTGAAATCACCAAAACTAATATCCAATTATTAAAAACTACAAGAACCGTAGTATCCGGCAAATAGGGTCGATCTATAGACATTGGGTATAAATTTAATTATTTAAATGTATATAAAATAAAAAAGGGGTTTATGGATTTGTTCTACTGAATAAAATATAAAAATGCAAGAATAACTTGAATAAATAACTAAAAGAATTCAATAAAATGGATATTCAATTGAGGTAATTTTTCAGTAACTGTTTAACTTAATTTGAATTTTGATAAAACACAATCTTAACTATTACTAATCAATTGACAATCTTAGAATAAGATCATAAGGTTTAATCAACCAATTATTCCAGTTAATAAACATCAATGAGAGTTTTTTTAAATTAGTTCATATATTCCTATAACAATAATTGAATATGAAAGTGATGTGACTTCCAATCTCTAATCACTTTAGTCTTAATCCTCCGAATCTTTGTCGCTCCCCGTAAAGCTCATCCGATACTTAAGTAAAAAACAAAACGAGAGAAAAAGCTAAAAAGACTAGGGTTTTTAGAGAAGAATTTCACATACCTTTCTTGTTGAATAATTATGTATTTATAATGGAGCTTTTCCTATTTAAAAAAGGATTCTTAAATGATTAGAAGACTTATACAATTAAAAATAAAATTTGTAGATATTCTTAAAATCTTGGAATATCTAAAATATAAAAAGATATTAGGATATCTATTTATAAAAGATAATATTTATCATAATGATATCTACCATAATGCCCTTTTAAAAAATAAATAAAATAAATATGGTGATATTTATCATAATGCCGTTTAAAAAATAAATAAAATAAATATGGCTACGACGATTGAAAAGCCTTCATACTAATGGGCTAAACTATGATGATATTTGTTGTAAAGACAGTAAATAAAAAGAATATAACATGCTTTCGCCTGAAGGACTTGAAGCATAATCATGATGATATTTGTTGTAAAGATAATAAATGAAAAGAAAGTAATATGTTTTCGTCTGAAGGACTTAAGCATAACCATGATGATATTTTTTGTAAAGACAATAGATGAAAAGAAAGTAACTGCTTACGTCCGGAGGACTTGTAGCATAAATATGATAATATTTGTCGTAAAGATAATAAATGAAAAGAAAGTAATTGCTTGTGTCCGGAGGACTTGGAGCATAAATATGATAATATTTGTCGTAAAGACAATAGATAAAAAGAAAGTAACTGCTTGCGTCTGGAGGACTTGGAACAAAAATATGATAATATTTGTCATAAACATAATAGATGAAAAGAAAGTAACTACTTGCGTCTGGAGGACTTGGAGCATAAATATGATAATATTTGTCATAAAGACAATAGATGAAAAGAAAGTAACTGCTTGCGTCTAGAGGACTTGGAGCAAATATATGATAATATTTGTCGTAAAAGTAATAGATGAAAAGAAAGTAACTGCTTGCGTCTACCATAATAGATTTGTAAGCACAAAACTTTATATGATATTTGTAAGTACAGAGCTTTATATGATATTTGTAAGCGCGAAGCTTTATATGATATTTGTAAGCGCGAAGCTTTATATGATATTTGTAAGCGCAAAGCTTTATATGGTATTTGTAAGCGCGGAGCTTTATGTAATAAATATGGTTCATACTTGAACCTCTTAGACTTGTAAGCACATAACTTTATATGATATTTGTAAGCATGGAACTTTATATGATATTTGTAAGCGCGAAGCTTTATGTAATAAATAGTTTAGACTTGTAAGCACATAACTTTATATGATGTTTGTAAGCGCGGAGCTTTATGTAATAAATAGGGTTCATAGTTGAACCTCATAGACTTGTAAGCACATAACTTTTTATAATATTTGTAAGCACGAGACTTTTATAAAATAAAATATAAATATAAATATAAAGATAGAATGATTAATAAGCTTGAGAAAGTACCTGCAATGGAGGACTAACAAGATGTTTCTTGATACACCGGAATCGGACTAGTTGGTAATCAAGAAAGTATAACAAGTAGAAGCTGAAGACAAAGCTGAATTTCAAGCTATGCTCTCAATATCTCGAAATATGTGATAACAAGCTACACAAATATTCAATCTCATCAAACGCAACAGATTAATTCTGGCGAAGCTCTTCTTGAAAGCCGCTCCAAAGCGAGGATGAAACTGCACTGAACAACCACAACAAGAAAGGCAGCTAATGCTTATTTGAGAAAAGAATAAAAAATAACAAATTTGAGGAAATAAATGAATGTAAAACCCAATTTTTACAAATCCAAGAATAGCCTTCAAGGAGGTAAATAGATGCAGGTCTGCATCATCTTGCTTGACGACATATAATCAACTGCATAGATCAAAATGCATTAAAGAATCCTCGAGAGCATGTAATTATTTACATTAAAAGGGAAAAAAATACGCAATGAGATATATATATATATATATATATATATATATATATATAAATGCTAGCTCTCCACTTGCAAAGAACACAGTCAAAACAAACCAAACTCCTTGGAACTGGAGATTGATATGCTTACTGAAAGACACCTCAAAATGGATGCTAAAATCTTGACAAAAACATTGGACCACCATAAGCTGAAAGCAGTAATTGGACCCGAAAATTAGACATTGATTTAAAGAATTGAATCAAAAATTATAAAAAATAATTTGAGGAGCTTGCAATATATTGTTTTACTGGGAAATAAAGAAGCAGCAGACCCTTACTGAAACTCCTTAAGCTTCCAGCAAAAGTGTTATTCATGCCAAACCCAAAGACAAACAGAGAGAAAGATGAATTAAGAACATAACATGCTCTTAGTTAAGACTGGTAGGTAATCAAGAAAGATTTCAACCTTGCAAATATCTCGCTTTAGACTTTAGGAGATAGGAAAGGGGCATATAAGAGATAAACATGTTTCCTTCAGGAATATACATTCAATAATAAGAAACGAATTTAAATCCAGAAAGTATCAGCACTGAACAATAACATACCATTTTTCAAAGGATTGGGGATTTATATTTCTACTATATACAAAGTTGACCTTTTAAATGAACCAATGAGTAATATATAACCTCTTTACTGTTTCAAGTTTGACACCGCTGATAGGAATTCTCCAAGTTTTTCTGTAAGACTTACTTCAAAACAATGAAAATTCTAGAAATACACTCTAACAAAATAAAGGAATAGAACATATCATAATAATAATAATTTAGTTTCAAGAAAATACAAGGCCTTAAAGATAACACCTCTGCCCAAGAAACCAGAAGGGAGCAAACATGTAAAAGCTCTCTTATGCAAATGGCATAATGAATAGAAATAGACAGAACTATGGAAAACAATGCATAGAGCTGTAGCAGAAAAAACCAGTTAAGAGTTGGCATATACAGGAGGAGAATCCTTGAACAAGATTAACCAGAAATATCACCTATGCATGCGATCATTGAGATTTATAAATTCATAACATAAAATTTCCACCAGGAAGCGAGAACTACATAAATATTTAATCTCATCGAACCGCAACAGATTTATTCCTACCTACTGACTGTTGGATTTATTTTAATAAATCATGTGGGCTTATGTGTCAATTATGTATTTAAGACTATCATATTTTATTAAGCCCTATTAAAGTGATCTAATAAAGTTTATTGAGTTAATATGCATCAAGAATAAGTATGAGCCCACATATGTAGAAACCCTTATTCCTAGACTGTGATGGGTTAGCTAGGAATAATATATATTATATGGTTATGGTCCCCGGGAGACTACCGAGAGTTGTCTATTCTATATCCCGTCAGTAGAACAGATCCCTAGACTCCGATAGAACTCATGGAAGATCATAGCCCTTGTTCTTCATACAGATTCCAAGAATATCACGAACCTCAAGATTACTAAAGACCTAGATCTTGAAGATTAATTCAGGTACGCTTCCGCAAACTTATTGATTGATTAATTCCTTGGTAATCTGACATATTGGGTCTTGGATTTGTTTAAGGAATAGATTTGTAATCTATATATTATTTCCAACAAGTGGTATCAGAGCCTACTTATGTTGGGTTATTATGGAATTATTGAGGAATCAAATTACTTTGGTTAAAGATGAAAACTTTTAGTTTTCAATTCGATTCAGTTTGGATAAAGTCAATTTATAAAATTGATTTTTGAGATCTTTCTTTTTCTTGAAATTCAGAATTAAAGAATTCAGTTTTGATTTAATCAAAAATTTGCCTCTTAAGGTGTATAAGGATAAGGTTATATGTGACTGCTATTTCTATGAATTTTTCATGTGCGGCAATTTTTTGTTAAATACATATTTATTAGGCGTGGCCACTGTTTTTCTTAACTGTGGTAGCTTCAGTGACATTGGGCATTGATCATCTTTTAGCTTTGTGTAAGAGTTTGGGCTGTATCTGTTACATATATATATATATATTTATTAGGTGGCAGTTTGTTATATATATATATATTATATCTAAAGCATTCGTTTTTATTTACTATATATATTTTGTACTGTTTTTGTTGGATTGGACCGCCGCGCATGTATTCATGCTATATATATTGGATTCCTTTTGGGACTGCAGCGAGTATATACATTGTGTATGCGTTTCCAAGCCCGTGCAGAGTAGTGGAGTGTTTCTATAACACCAAACCACTGATGCATGCTTCAATTAATGATTATATTCATTCAGATTTTATACATACTTTAAATATACTAGGTTATTGTTATATGGATTAGAGCATGCAGAAGCATGTTTTTATCTTTGGGATCACGTTTCTTTGGTTTTTTATGTATATATATTTAAATATCTTGTGGCCTGAGTTTGTTTTATATATATATATTGCATATATGTATATCCTGGAAACAAACATTTGATTCTATATTTGAATCCAAATCTGTATTGGTATTGATATACAATTTTGTTTAGTACTGAGTATGAGTTAGTACACGTATATATATTGTATGTACATATTTTTATATTTGTCCTTTGAAACACGACAATGTGGGGAGAAAATCAATTTGATTGTTAAGTTTGCTTGAATTTCAAATCGAAAATTTTGATCAAAGCAAAGAATTCGGACTGGACCTTTCTACATATACACATATATATGAGTTTGTTTGTTTAGCTGGCAACTAATTTGTTGTTTTATGGTATGACCATATATGTATGTATGCAGTTATGTATACATATGGATTTACTTATAAATATGGCTATTTCATGTGTTTATTAGTGGCTGTATATTTTGTATATTCAAGATTTCAGCTGCCATGTGTGTATATATACATAATTTTGAAAATTTCGCTATTTATATTAGCTAATTTTATTATTATTTTATTTTATGGGATTTTCAGTTCTTTAAAGAATTTGGATATATGTATGATTTGGTGATCATCTTATTTGGAATTAAGCTACTAACGGTTATCAATAACCTTTAGTTTTCTTTTGATTTATATATATCTTATGGATATATTTATATATATAAATATATGATATATATAGATAACCTTTTATTATTTAATATGATAATTTGAGAAATTTACTATTTTATTATTTATAAAATGGTGAGACTCATATTACATGAGTAATGTACTTTATTTTAAAGTGTACATGAATTATTTATTTTGGGATAAAGAATTTGGTTTATATTTTCTTTCCTTTGGTAAATTTATTTGGAACCTTTTCTTATTGGGTTTTATTTTATTCATGCAATTAGGGTTTTGTCATGGATAATTTAAAACACTGCAGAAATTAAAGTGTTGTATTTATACTTTTGTAAATATTCATCTTACTTTGGAATTAAAAGCACTAAAGTTAAAGATTTTGAGGGATTGCTTGCGTTTGGTATTTAATCTCTCTTCTACAATAATTCAGTCAACTTAGGGATAGTTATAAGTTATAACTGTTTAAAGGAGAAATTGACTTTTAATGATTTAATTTCATATTTTGTTTGGGAAGAAGAGAGATAAAGTAGATGAATTTTTAGTACTCATTGGAATTTACCGGTAATGGTAAAGGAAAGAAAATAAAGAATATAAAGAAGTTCAGGCTTTGGACCACATAAAAAGCAAGAAAAGGGAACAAATTAAACTAAAGAATTTTCTTGCTATTTTTGTGGAAAGACTTTGGATAAGGATAAAGAATGAATACGTCAAATATTATACTTGATATTCAAATAAGGGGTTGTCTAATTACTGAAAATCCAGTGATGGTGGAAGATACATCGACTATGGTGAATGGACAACAGTTAAAGTTGAGGCAATAAGGACTTTTATGGTATCCTTTGAGAATGAAATTATTTAGATTTAAAAGAGACTTATATAGAACCGTCTTTAGATGAAATTTTGTTTCTATTTTTGTAATGGACAAATTTGGTTATTTTTTGTTCATTTAGAAATAGATAATTTAGTCTCTTTTGTTAATTCCAAATTTGTTAATTTCAATTCTCTATTTAGATTTGATGATTTGCATTTGTTGAATCTAATTGCATCATCTAATGAACATTCAAGAAGGAGAAAGAATAAAGTAATGCACATGATTAAGAATTGTGTTACATTAACACGATATTAAACAATTTATTAGAATTATCTTTGATGGTTTTGATTCTATTGTGCATGTTTAGTTATTCTATGATTTAGAATAATCAAGATTATGGGTTGGTTGTGTATACCCATTTATGGCTCCTTTTTAAAGGAATAAAGTTTATTCCTTTTTGGTAATCTTGATTATTAATTTATGGAAATTTTGAAATTTGATATGTTTTGGCTTTGCATAAAATCATGATTCTTGATTTATGATGCATGACATCTTGTTTACCTTTTGTATCTAAATTCTATAGCATGATACTTAAACTCTTATTTTTATGGTAATTGTAAATCATGAATCTTGATTTATAGTTTTATTTTGAAATAAATAATTTGTGGGAAAATAAGGGATATATTATGATATTATGCATTATATATATTTTTGGATCGTTTTTGTGATATATATATATATATATATATATATTCTTGAATTCAGTTAAGTTACTTATATTTTTAGATTGATTAATTGAAACTTAAATGCTGCCAAAGTAGCTTTTTGTGTAAATTAATTGATTTATAATATAAGGTTGGTCATGTGTGTTTGAGTTTCGTGCGAATAGTAATTGGCCCAAAGGAAAGTTATTGTTTGGCGGAAATTTGAACATGCATGTAGTCATATCATTTGACAAAATATTATGGGACCTTGGTTAAATTCAATTTTGGTTAGATTACTTATATTTTATATTGATTAATAGATTGAAACTTAATGTCGCCAAAGTGACTTCTGTGAAAATTGATTAGTCATTAAATATAAGGATAGTTATTTGTGGATAATTTCTCATGCGGATAATGATTGGCCCAAAGGAAAGTTGTTATTTGTCGGAGATTTTAGACACATTGTGGTAATAAATATGTGACAATTATTGAGTTGTTCTTCCATGTGAATAATTAGTCGGTCCAAAGAAAGGCTTATTATTTGACAGGAATTTATTGTCAGTATTTGATTACTACGTTGAGAGTACCACTTACAAATTGACATTTCCGTCCAAAGACTAAATCTCAATGTTGTGCTAGGTATCTTGTGATGGGTTTTACCAATTTTGAATTACCTTGGTCAATTTTATTTGGATAAGTATTGTGAGTTTAATTTTATTTTTAATGTTTGTTCTCTATTTAGTTAATGTTTTTGTTGCTTCAGTGAGCTTATGTGTCAATTATGTATTTAAAGCTATCATATTTTATTAAGCCCTATTAAAGTGATCTAATAAAGTTTATTGGGTTAATATGCATCAAGAATAAGTATGAGCCTACATATGTAGAAACCCTTATTTCTAGACTGTGATGGGTTAGCTAGGAATAATATATATTATATGGTTATGGTCCCCGGGAGACTACCGAGAGTTGTCTATTCTATATCCCGTCAGTAGAACAGATCCCTAGACTCCGATAGAACTCTTGGAAGATCATAGCCCTTGTTCTTCATACAGATTCCAAGAATATCACGAACCTCAAGATTACTAAAGACCTAGATCTTGAAGATTAATTCAGGTACGCTTCCGCAAACTTATTGATTGATTAATTCCTTGGTAATCCGACATATTGGGTCTTGGATTTGTTTAAGGAATAGATTTGTAATCTATATATTATTTCCAAACTGACTTCATCTTCATGGCAGGATGTGTAGATGCAAGAATCAGGCTGCTTCCAAAACAGAGGAGAAAAAGGACTCGAAAATTACACAGTTAACATAAGCATACAAATTAAGAGAAAGAAGTAAGTTAAATGACAGAACAGACCATTAGACGAATCAGGTAGAAAAAGACAAAATATGTCAGTTAGTTATAGAGAAATTGAAGAATAGAAATAAACTTTTGAAACCCGGATCCCGAAAGGTAGCAATGGCCCCAAACGCCAAAGGATAGTCCTCCGAAAGTTCGATATCTCAACAGCTGAAACAAGACACAAACTCCTCGGAAGCCAAAGACAACGACCCGAGATTCTTGAATGGAAGAAATCCCAAATTATGGAATCTAAACAAATTCACAAGATTTAGAATGAATGAACGATAGATGATAACACTAAATTTGATAATGCTTTTGAAGGGTAATTGTGCATAATTGTTGAGGTTTAATAGAGTAAATTGAGATGAATTTGTCAATTGTGTACTTAATTGTGATATTTCTGTTTTCGGGAAGTTCGTGGGGCTAATTGATCAAAAGAGTAAAGTTCGGGACTAAATATGTAATTTCCGGAGCTGAACACGCCCGTGTTCCGATTGATCCAACACAGTGCACGAACATGCCCAGCAACACGGGCTCAGCCATCAACACGGCCATGAACACGCCCGTGTTGATGATTTTGCAATTTTTTATTTTACGCCCGTTGCCCTTTTTGTTCTACGCCCGTTGCCTTTAACCGCCTCTTTACGCCCGTAATGCACAAGGGGCTACGCTCGTAGTGATGTGCTTTGTTCCAAAATCTTTTTTTAAAAAATTACTATTTTACCCCTGTTTTGGTTATCTATAAATATTGAGATTTTTACCATTATTTAGAGGTTGGATTAGGTTAGATAGAGGTTGTATTAGGGTTGTATTAGGGTTAGCTTGATTGGCTTGTATTTTTGGAAGGGATTATGCTATTAAATTGTAATACTCTTTAGGGTTTTTGAATTTAGATCTATACTCTCAAACTTTCATGATTTTGAGATCTAGTTCATTAGTTGTGAGTTGAGTGATTACCTTGTGAGATCTTGTGAGAAGTTGCCTCAACCATAAGGAATTTCTTTAGAGTCTTGCAAGAGAAGAATCAACTTCATCAACTTGAAGATTTGAAGAAGAGAAGTTTGATCAAAAAGGAGGTTGAAGAGGTTACTCTTCTTTCTTTGATTTGTTTGAATTTCAATCTTGTAATTAGACACCAACCCTAGGAACTCTTTTCTCTACATTTCTTTTAGGTAGAAGTGGTTGGTAGTATTGTACAATTACACTGGGCAAATTATGGTTTTCATGGATGATTGTTGTAGTGTTATTAATTTGAATTGCAATTTCATTCATAGCTTTGGATCTGAATTTTATCTTGAATATTGAGCTTTGATTTGAGGTTGTAGTTCCGGATTAACACTAATTGTTAGGCCGGGCTAGGACAACAATTAGTGCCAACGTTGATTCGATTAGATTTCCTATTGATGGACCGGAACTAGGATGATTGATAGGAGATTTGATCTTGTCAACATTCAAGTGTTCCTAAATCAATGAATTTCTTGCCACAAACCGTATGGAAGAAATTCTACTCTAGACTTGAATATTGGTGAGATTATGATAGTTATTTCATGATTAATCTTGCCCCTAGTAGTTTGTATCCTTCATTTCTCCTATTATTTCTTATGAGTTTCTACCTTCCATTACTTGCTTGATTTTCTACTTTGCTTTATTTTACTTTGCTTTCTAGATTTAGAAATCAATCTTATCATTTTGATATTGGTTGATTTACTTGTTGAATGATCCTTATTCACAAATCATATTCATAATTAGTTTGATTATATTTTCCACACTAGAATTTAATAGAAGTCTTAGGGAAAAACGATTTTTATAAATTTAAAATCCGAATACCACCTTATTTACTAAACTATTTCGATAGGTGCTCTGCCTAATTGAGTTATTTTATTAGTGACAAATCTATTTTAATCATAGAGATTCTTATTATTTTGGTATTATTTATTCGATTATTTTTATTATTTATATATAACTCAAAATACACATCAATAGAGAATTGAATAACACAAGGAACTGACAGTATGTTAAGATAGGTGGCAGATAACAACCAAGCACAATAGATTTTTTTTTCATGCAAAACAAATGTCCCGTTTTTCAAAGAGGTGGAGATCAATTATAAATTCTAGAGGATAAAAAAGGAGATCACATCAATACCATATAGATTTGAGTCTTATTGAGGGGTAAATAAGAAAACAAAAGGAGCTTGCAAATTTCTTCATACAAATTGCCATGCTGGGGAAAACCAATCAAACAGTAGATAGCTATAGAGATGTTGATAAATAGATAAGATAGACATCAGTAAAATCCTTATACTCAATGAGAGTCTTAAATATCCTAAAGATAGAACACTTAAAGGAACAAAATACGTTTGAATTCATTTTAGAGAAAGGTGGGAGATAACAACCATGTAATGCGGACTTTGAATAAGAAAAAATGAAAATAAAATAAAGGAAATAGTATATGAAGAAACCATGAGAAAAAGCAAATAAATACCCCATTGAAGATGACAATACTTCAATACCCAAAGAAGATGCAACCTGAAATTCCTGAAAAGATCATACTGAAGTAAAAGAAGAACATAACTAGAGAATAGATATTAAGAAAAGAATTTAGATCCAAAAAATCGGATACTGCTTGCTCATCATATTATATTGCTTTGGATATATCAAATAGAAGTTTTCATGCCAAATGAACAGCCAAAAAATAAAGGAAACAAATTGTCTAGAATATACGGAGACTTATCAGAGTAATGCTGAATGGAGAGTCAGACATGGACGCTAAATTCCAGGCAAATATTAGAGATTGCAAAGAACAACTTCAAGAATGGCAATGGTTAAATTCAATAGCTGACAACTTGTGAGGGAGAAGGGTCTATTGATAAGAATGACAATGGTTAAATTCTAAGTCAGTTATAGAGAGGTTTGTCCAAAAACGGTGGGCGCCATTATGATGTGGCTTCCAATCTCCAATCACCTTAGTCTTAATCCTCCGAATCTTCGTCCCTGCCAATTACAAGCCAAAGACTAGGGTTTTTAGAGAAGAATTTCACATACCTTTCTTGTTGAATAATTATGTATTTATAATGGAGCTTTCCTATTTCAAAAAGGATTCTTAAATGATTGGAAGACGTATACAATTAAAAATAGAATTTGTAGATATTCCTAAAATCTTGGAATATCTAAAATATAAAAAGATATTAGGATATCTATTTATAAAAGATAATATTTATGATAATATTTATCATAATTCCCTTTTAATAAATAAATAAAATAAATATGGATATTTATCGGAAAGCATATAAAATCATGTCATATGTCTACATATATCAAAACGTTCAAACGATAGGTTTTGATTGACAGATCACTACGATGACAAATTAATACCAGTGCACAGTGTATTAACTAATCAAAGTAATAATAATAATAAATAAACCAGGAATATATAAATAAAAGGAAAAGAATCGGATAGTAATTAATTTAGAAAGATCTCACAAATATTGAAGAACCGAAACTTCAATTTACCTCAAGCAAACAATTGATTTAGTTGTTCATTCTTCAGAAGTAGCTTGTCTAAAAAACTAAAGATAATTCCTAAAAACTATTTTATGCGTTCTGTTCTTTTTGGAAGCCAAAAGGCTCTTATTTAAAATAATTCAAAACTCAACTACTTTCTCCTTATTTTTCTCTCTTCTTAAAATAAATAAAAATAATAAAAAATAAAATAAAATAAAAGGCTAGACTACTTCTTCTCCTTCTGCGCAGGATTATGGGGAGAAAAAATCGAAAATCCCTAACATCCCTAATAGCAATCTTCAATTCAAATTTCACTCCAATTACCCATAATTATCTCAAGAATATCTATCACCCGATCAATACCAGCTTCGAGATTACATCCTCCGATGAAGAATTTCTTTGACGTTGGCCGCCTTTCACGATGGAGATGGAGGAAGCATGGTCGTGAAGTTCCCCCTTCCTTGAACCTTTCCTAGATTCACCCACGCAAACAACATCCGCTCTGTTTGCTTCTCTCGGAACCCATAAGAAATTCTGCCCGCTTCTCTAAAATAAAATAAAGAATATAAATGAATAAGGGAGAGATTGGTAAATTTGCTAATTTATTTCCAAAATTCTATTTTATAACTCTTATTAAAATTAAGAAGCAAAATTGACTCTAAAAACATAAAATATAATAAAAGCACACATTTAATAATAAATAATATAATAAAGTGAAGATAATTATTAAATAAGTAATGACTAAATAACACCCTAACACCAAGTCCATTGCAAATCGGTCGCAAAATGCGACGGCTAAATTAGTTGCAAATTGCAACGAAAAAATCAGTCGCAAATTGCGACGACCAATGCAAACGCAAATCGGTCACAAATTGCGATGACCAAGTCCGTTGCAAATCAGTCTTAAATTGCGACGACTAAAAAATTATATATAGGATTCCAAACTGGGTGTGGAATATTACTCTAGTATGTATATATATATTCAGCACCGAAAAGGGAAATGTCACAAACAAAGACATTATTGAATCCAATCTATAATTCTAATTATTTATGAGAAAAAAAAAAAAAAAAAAAAAAAATCCCCAACCACATCAAATTACGTAATACAGGTTCACGTGAAACTATGAATGTATGGTGCGATTGCTTGACATGCAAGTCATCATCGTGACAACTAATAATATAATTTTAAAAGTGATCATGAATATCATGAATTAAGAATCTTATGCACAACTCAAATAATTAAAAATAAATAAATAAATCTAATAGAGAATAGGCCAAGAGACTGATCTATTAAAAACATGATTCTTTCGCCTGGCCAATAATTATATTAAAAATATAAGTTATACATAAAAATTTTAAAAAAAAGTGACGGGATGCGAATCTTTGATCCTGCCATACGCGATTGGTGGGCACAACGTACTTCCCGCTGATGTGTTCTGTAAGGGAGGTCAAGTGTTGGGGGTGTGTTCTCGGTGTTGGCTCTCCGATGGTCAAGTCAATCACTAATATTATGTGAGGTCTCAGGGGACCGCTCGAGAAAGTATACTCCCGGCGATACGCAATAAGTAGAGAGTGTCACAAGGCAAAATGAACACATATAATATATTTAGTATATCCGGCTTTCACTTTTTTTGCATGTAAGTGTGTGTTACCGTTTTTACGGAGAGGGAGAGCCAAACGGGAGGTGACACCCAGATTGGGTACCTCTCTTGATAGTCTGAAATGGTGACTCCAAACAATGTTTGTTGTGTCGGGTGCATTTAATGTTGAGTTCAGAGAGAATCTCTTTTCGGAGATTATGACCTTCGTGTGATGATTCTAGTCGCCGGTCGGATTTTACGAGACTCCTATCTAGGACCCAGTCAATCCTTCATGGAGTCCACCTTGGATAATGTTGCCTACATGGACTTTTATGGAACTTCGATTCCTCTCAAAATGATAGACGAATTAATTTTACATATCTATAAAAATGTATGAATCACCACAACGTTTAAAAAAAAAAATAGAGTCATATCAAGCATGTATCAGCTCCAAAATTAATTCATGATTTAAGCATTATATTTGAGGTAGGTGCCCTAGATAATGACCCTTCACTATTTATGATATTCAATGGAGCAGCTAGCCAGAGGTTGGAATTAAATATGTTTAATACATCATTATCTCATAATTTGTATATAATTATATAGCTATCTTGATATATATATATATATAAATATATATTGAAAACATGAATGAAAATATATTATATTTTTTGAAATTATAAATTAATTGTGATTATGAATCTAGTATTTTGTATTATTCCTTTAAGACATACGGTAAGTTTTGTCATTGCTTCTCATATTCTTTAGTGTTTAGTTACATGTTTACCTTTCAGGATATGAATTATAGTGATATATGTTCTATAAATGCTTTTTTTTTTCCTTAAAAAAACTTTTTTAGAGTATACTAAAATATATAAATTTAGTGATTATAAAACTTGGGGAAATCTGAAAATATTTAGTATCATGTTTACTTTAAAGGACAACCTTTTACCGCTATTTTTCAAAATACGAAGCCAATTTTTATGGCAAATACATTTATTCCACAAATTTGTATTGGACGTATTTAGATAATATTGTGATCACGTTTGTGGTATATAAGAATCACTTTAGATACACATAGTCAATTTGAAATATATATTTTTTTAATATAATTAAAACAATGTCAAATAATTATAATTAACTATAGCCAATACTAAGCCATGATCTAATCATGGGCTTGTGGATTTGAATCATAATATATATATATATATATATATATATATATATATGTTTAAGTTATAGCTCCTTCTATCTCTATAAAAAATTGTTTAAATCTATAATATTTAGAAGGAATACCTTGTACTCTCTACGGTAAGCTATCATCATTTTTGATACTTTTAAGGTAATATACTTTGTATGACAATATATGGTGGATGCTTATATATGACAATATAAGGTATAATTCAATGAATTAAACATTGTTACTTAATAAGATTATATGTTTAAATTATGATAAATAAAGATTTTGTATGAAAAAATACAGAAAAAAAAACTCAGTAAGAATAAGCCGCGTGTGTTCCATGAATACCGTTTTGCATATGTGTTCCATGCCAATACTTTCTGGTCGCGTGTCATTTTCTTGATATCTTGTTGAAATGGACAATTGTAACATAAATGAAATGAAGAAGATTCGTGTCTTTTGCCACTCTATAAATATAAATTAGCCAAAGCATAGTTAAAGCAAACACATACTCCACTCCAAAAAAAAAAAAAAAATGGAAATAATATCTTGGATTATTTCCTTAGTCTTGCCATTTCTGATCCTCGGTGCAATAGGTACTTTCTCTTCAAATGCATTCAAAATCAGATCCTCAAAAAATAATATTAATCCTCCACCAGGTCCAAAACCCTGGCCTATCATTGGCAACTTACACCTCCTTGGATCTAACCCTCATCGAGCATTGGATTCCTTAGCCAAGAAATACGGAGAGATAATGCAACTGAAGTTTGGCTCCTCACCGGTAGTGATTGCTTCCTCTCCAGAAATGGCGGAGCAGTTCTTGAAGGTGCACGACGTGACCTTCGCCTCGAGGCCCGTCACTGCTGCCGGAAAATATACCAGTTACAATTACCGTGATATGACATGGGCACCTTATGGTCCATATTGGCGACAAGCTCGACGGATTTACATTACCGAGATATTTAATCCTAAACGGCTCGAATCCTACGAATACATCCGTTCTGATGAGAGACGGGCATTTATGTCTAGGCTTTACTCACTCAGGGGTAAGCCAGTGATGTTGAAGGACCAATTATCTCGTTACACGCTAACTAGTATTAGTAGGACTGTGTTGAGTAACAAGTACTTTGCATCTGATTCTGGTAAACCATCAGTGGCATTAGAAGAATTGAAAGATTTGATAGAGAAATGGTTTTGGCTGAATGGAGTATTTAACATTGGGGATTGGATTCCATGGCTGTATCTTTTTGATTTGCAAGGCTATGTGAAGCAAATGAAGCATTTTAAGAAAAGAGTTGATAAATTTCATAACTTGGTGCTGGAGGATCACAAGGCTAAGATGGAAAATGACAAGGATTTTGTGCCAAAGGATATGGTGGACGTCTTATTGCAGCTGGCTAAGGATCCAAATCTTGAGATTAAGCTTGATGGAGATTGTGTCAAGGGATTGGTGCAGGTTTTGACTCTTGACATATTTGTTTCCTGTTTTTTTTTAATACAAAACATGAGGGTGTGTTTGGCTTAACTCTCCATTAGAAAAAAGTCTAAAAATTATACTTTTTAATTTAGACAACTTATATATATATATACGTCTTGCGTGTCTCATTTTACTAATTCATTAATTGGTGTCATGCATTAGGATTTGTTGACTGGGGGCACAGATACCTCAGCAACCTTAGTTGAGTGGGCAATGTATCAACTCATGAAGAATCCACACCTTATTGAAAAGGCAACAGAAGAACTTGATCGGGTAATAGGAAGAGACAGATGGGTAGAAGAGAAAGACATTTCCCAATTACCATACTTAGATGCAATTATAAAAGAAACAGTGAGGCTGCACCCCTTGGCTACATTACTATCACCACATTACGCCACTGAAGACTGTAATGTAGCAGGTTATGACATAGCTAAAGGGACAACAGTTTTCATCAACACCTGGAGTATTGGAAGGAACCCTAAATTCTGGGATGCACCTGATGAATTTCGTCCTGATAGGTTCTTGGGAAAAGATATTGAATTGAGCGGAAAAAGTTTCTGTCTCTTACCATTTAGCTCTGGCCGAAGAAGATGTCCGGGCTATACCCTCGGGCTGAAGCTCGTCAGGACAACTTTGGCAAACTTGCTACATGGATTCAAATGGAGATTGCCTGATGGGATGAACCCAGAAGACATAGACTTGGAGGAAGAGTACGGACTCACATCTCATCCAAAGGTTCAACTTTCTTTTGTCTTGGAACCACGATTTCCCGACCATTTTTACTAGCTATGTCCAAATATTGTTTCAATAATATATAAATATATGTATGATCATTTATATAAGTATTTGCAACGAGCTTACAAAATGCATGTTCTACTAAAATAAAACTATATGTTGTAATATTTGGATTGATTGATTAATGAAAATGTGGAAGAGAAATAATATTACATTCTTTTCATCAAATCTAAAATCAAGCACGTGGTTATGGAATATCTCCAAATTCTCATACAAATCTTTCATTGGCTTTATGTAGTCTCACAAATCAAATCCCAGTAACTTTTGGTCCGCTTTGGGACTAAAGCCTCAGGATTTTGTTCTTGAAACTTTCCCAAAAGGCCTCATACTAATAGAGTAGGTGGAACACCTTATATACTAGGAAACTCTTGCCTAATCACTACTAGTAAATTCAAGATTTGTGACGGCCAAATCCCATAGCAAATCGTCACAAATTGCGATTTGCGACGGATTTAACCGCCGCAAATACCCCATCGCTATTTGCGATGGGAAAAAGCCATCGCTATATGCGATGGATTTGCAATGGAAAAAGGCCATCACTATTTGCAACGAAAATAAGCGGTTGGTATTTGTGAAGGATTTGAAATGGAAAAAACCATTGCTATTTGCGACGGATTTGCAACTAAAAAGACTGTCACTATTTGCAACGAAAATGGCCGTCACTATTTTCGACGGATTTGCAACCGAAAAGGTAGTTACTATTTGCCACAAATTTGCAACGAAAAAGACCATCACTATTTGCGATGAATCTGTGAGAGATTTTGGCCGACATTACATGACCGTCGCTATTTTTTTTTAGCAAATTTTAATTTAATTATTTTAAATTTTAAAATTTTATAAAATTATTATTAAAAAAGAGAATGGGTTGCCTCCCATAAGCGCCTTTCTTTTATGTCTTTGGCTAGACATTCTGCATTTCATCCTTCATATATAGGGCTATGCAGTACCGGATCATCCATTTGATTCGCTTGAGATATGCCTTCATAGAAAATTTTAAGACGATAACCATTAACTTTAAAAATTTTATTTGTAGCTAAACTTTGAATCTCAACTGCACCATGACGAAAATTATTAGTGACAACAAAAGGTGCTATCCTTCTAGAATGCAATTTACCAGGAAATAATTTCAAACGACAATGATAAAGTAAAACTTTCTAACCAATTGAAAACTCTTCCTAGAAATCATCTTATCATGAAGGGCTTTGGTTTTGTCCTTATAAATTTTAGAATTCTCATATGCCTCATTACGAATTTCTTCCAACTCTTGCAGTTGTAACTTTCTATTATTACCCGATTCATCCAAATTCATATTGCACTGTTTGATAGCCCAATAAGCTCTATGCTCCACCTCCGCAGGAAGATGACATGTTTTACCAAAAATCAAACGATAAGGAGACATACCTATTGGAGTTTTGTAAGTTGTGCAATAAACCCATAGTGCATCATCGAGATGTGATGAGCTATATTTATATATAAACATAATATAAATAATTAAATAAAATAATACTAAAAATAATAGGAATTCTCAAGATTAAAATAGAATTGTCACTAAGAAAATAAACTCAACTAGGCAGAGAACCTATCGAAATAGTTTAGTAAATAAAGGTAGTATTCAGATTTTAATATTTATAAAATCGTTTTCCCCAAGACGTCTATTAATTTTTAGTGTGGAAAATATAATTAAATCAATTATGAATATGATTTTGGAAGTATGAATCAATCATCAAGTAATCCAACCTTTATCAAGAATGATAGGATTGAGTTCTAATTTCCTAGAAAGCAAATTAAAAGAAAGCGAAGTAAAGAATATGGATGAGATAATATTGAATATTTGAAGAACTCACTAAAGACATTAGAGAGAGTGGAGGATACACTTCACAATGAAATCAAGTATCATGAATCAATTATCACAATTTCACCAAATTCAAGTCTAAGGATGAATTTCCTCAATACGTGTCGTTGAAAGAAATTCATACATGAAGAACAAATCGAATATATTAGTAAGATTAGATCCCTACTAATCATCCAAGGTCCGGTACATCAATAGGAAAATAACCAAACTAATCTAGCACTAATCGTATATCCAAGGTCCGGCTTAACAATTAGTGTTAACCTGAACCACAAAATCGAATTAGAGCTCAACTAAAGATAGGAATTCAAATCAAAGCCATAATTGAAATTGCAATTCAAGCTAATAAAATCATAACAATCAACTCACAATAGATCAATCTCAAAGTGAAAATGTAACATGAAACCAACCACTTCTACCCTAAAGAAATGTAGAAGAAGAGAGTTCCTATTGGGTTGGTAAACTAGATTACAAGAAATGCCATCAAAAGTAATAGAAGAAGGTAAAAAATAATTCCAAAACCAGTTGTCAATTGATACCGGAAAGATCTCTACACTTCACCTCTTCTCTTGAATCCCCTTCTTGCACTTTGAAGCTTGAATGATTGAAGTAGATCCAAACACCTCTTGATTAGATTGCACAACTCTACCTTATAGACCGAGGAGAGATTACACAACCTAACTAGAGACAATTATCACTAAAACAACCTAGGGATTTCTCTAATTGAAAGTAGATCAACAAAGTGATAGAAAAATTCCCTAAATTCTATACCAAAATATGTGAAATTCAAGTAAACCCAATATGATATTCAATATCTATAACAATGTGATAATCAAGCTTATCTGTCTAAAGCTAAAAATCCTAATATTTATAGGTAATCGAAAACAGGGGTAAAATCATCATTTTACAAATAAAACAGTGATTCTGGCATGACTACGGGCTTTGCCCTTTCTTCTCTACGGGCGTATTGATGCCGTTATGTTCTACGGACGTAGAATCCAGAGTGCAACTTATAACTCGATTTTATATCGTATTTTTATACATTAATTGTGTTCAATTCGAGTTAATTATGGAGTTAATTGGAATTAATTAAATGGAAATTACGCAAATTTGCTCTGTTTTCGATTTTAGAAGTTTTAGGAACCAAAATTGAAGAAATGAAGAAACCAGGGACTAAATTGCAATTTTTTTCTCAACATGGGCGTGTTGAAGAAGCTCACAACCGGTCTCTGGGCGTGTTGGAGGCGGGAGCGCGTAACGCGTTTTGACGTGTCCCAATGTCACATGAAAATTTTACCTTTTTTCACCTCTATTTCACTCCTATATATAGATGCACTTCCCCAGTTGTTGAAGCACACCGGAATCACTTAGAACATGAGCATTTCCGAGTTTCTAGCCAATAGGAATTTCGTGATAAGCTCTAGTCTAGTTTTCAGTTTTCATTTTTCTTTCTTCTCGAGTGTAGGGTTGAGTCTCGACCATAAGGGATACCCTATAGTTTAGTTGAGAGGGAGCGGTAGCTGAAGATCTTTAGAGCGGGATAAGGATCCGGAGTACGAGTCTCGGCGAGGTCCGGAGGATTAAGCCGTCCGGGAAGAAGGTGAGAGCAACACGACAACTTTCTCTTTCCTTTTCTTTTCGTTCTTGTATTACTTTTCCTTTATATGTTATGATTCTGTGTCCTAAAATTCTCTTTATTTAGATTGATTAATTAATGATTTATACATTTCCCGAAAGGATACGTTTTAATATACATTATGAATTGCTTATTGTTTTACGCTTTCGATTTGATTCTCGTATTGAGTTTATGCTATGAAACTTAGGTTGATGCATGATACTACAATAGTTAATTAAATTGACGGTTTGTTAAGGAGACCCGACCATAGGAGAATTAATGAATTGCCGGATTAGGTGTAATAACTTGCATCGACCATAATGAGGTTAGGCAGCCTAATAATCTCGAGTTAGTAATCAATGCAAATCTTAAGATTAACTTATTAAATTCACGACTTAATAATTAATCTACAAAGGTTTAGGATTACTTGCAACGACCCGTATTGAGGTAATCACATTAGATAACTCGGGTAAGGTAGTAAGACGATTCGAATTCATAATTGCCTTAGATCCGTTTGCAAACTGAACTTTCGAATATTGTTCAACTTAATTAATCATACGTACTTCATTAGAGATCTTAGCTAATTATCTTTCCATTCTTGTTTTAAATATTTTTTAAACAACATATCTGAATTGAATGGACACCTAGGACTAATTTCCCGAGCCTTAAAGTTTGTCATAATTGGTAGAAACTAACCAGCTATCACCAACGTTCTCGTGGATACGATATTTATAAATTTAAAATCGTGGTACTCCCGTGTTACTATCTACATGCGATAGGTACTCTGCCTTAGTTGTGTTTGATTATGTGACACTGTTTTGTGAGATTATTTGCCTTATTTGATATTCATTTTTACTCACTCAAAACACACACCAACAACGGTCGTAGAGCAGTTAGTTATTTTATACGGGCGTGATGCACAAAAGGGCAACGAGCGTATAGCATATACGGGCGTAGTCCATCTTCCAAGGGCGTAGCACAATTCTAGAATGTTACACTTTTGCCTCTGAATTTATCTTTTTAAGCCAATTTGCCGCAGAAGTTACCCGAAATGCAAAATATACAATTAAACCCTTAATCACTCAATTTATCTCAATTTAATGCAATAAAACTCACAAATCATGCACAATTTATATCCCAAAACATGATCATATTTGATGTTATCAAGACGTAAACTTGAATCCTTTCTAGTGGGGTTGATTGTTTTCTCAAGAATTGATTTGATCTCTCTGTTAGATATCTCAGCTTGACCATTCGTCTGTGGATGATATGCAGTAGAGATGCGGTGAGTGACTTTATATTTCTTGAACAATGCTTCCACCACTTTATTGCAAAAATGAGTGCCACGATCCCCGATAATTGCCCTTGGCGTTCCATACCTAACAAAAATATGAGATGTTATAAAATTTACAACCACTTTAGCATCATCGGTACGTGTAGCCTTAGCTTCCACCCATTTAGAAACATAATCTACTGCAAGAATAATAAACATTACCAAATGAAGATGGAAAAGGACCCATAAAATCTATTCCCCAAATATAAAAAATTTCACAAACAAGAATAGAATTAAGTGGCATTTGATCTCTATGTCCTAGATTTCCCGTTCTTTGACATTGTTCACAAGCTTTACAAAACAAATATGAATCACGAAATATGGTAGGCCAAAATAATCCGCATTCTAATATCTTTCTAGCTGTTCTCTTTGGACCAAAGTGTCCCCCACAAGCATAAGAATGAAAAAACTTTAAAAAAGAAGACACTTCTTGTTGAGATACACAACGTCGAATAATTTGATCGGAACAAAATTTCCACAGATAAGGGTCATCCCAAACATAATATTTAGCATTACTTTTAATCTTATCTTTTTGAGAACGAGATAACTCACCTGGAAATACCTTGGTAACTAAATAATTAACTATGTCAGCATACCAGGGAGTAATATCATCAATGGAGAAACGATGCTCATTTGGAAAGTCGTCTTTCAATGGTGATGACACTTTGTTTGTAGGGAGTCTGCTGAGGTGATCTGCAACCAAGTTCTCAGTCCCCTTTTTGTTTAGAATCTCCAAGTTGAATTCTTGTAACAAGAAGATCCAACGAATGAGTCTCGGTTTAGCCTCTTTCTTTGTGAGAAGATATTTAAGAGCTGCATGATCAGAAAAAACAATTACTTTAGTACCCAATAAATAAGAACGAAATTTTTCTAAAGCAAAAACAACAACTAATAATTCTTTTTCCGTGGTGGAGTAATTGCATTGAGCACTATCAAGTGTCCTTGAGGCATAATAAATCACATGAGCAGCTCGTCCAATTCTTTGTCCTAGAATAGCTCCTATAGCATAATTACTGGCATCACACATGATCTCAAAGGGAAGATTCCAATCAAGTGGTTGCAATATTGGTGCAGAAGTTAACATGTCTTTCAAATTATCAAAAGCTTCTTTTCATGTTTTGTTAAAAATAAATTCTTCATCTTTTTGCAACAACTTGCACAAGGGTTGAGTGATTTTGGAAAAATCCTTGATGAAACGTCGATAAAAACTTGCATGGCCAAGAAAAGAACGAATCTCCCACACACTTGTGGGGTAAGGTAAAGATTTAATAACATCTATCTTAGCTTTATCGACTTCAATTCCTTTACTAGACACTATATGACCTAAAATAAGACCTTGATCAACCATAAAATGACATTTTTCATAATTTAAAACAAGATCTTTCTCTATACATCTCCTAAGCACTTTAGTGAGGTTAATCAAACATGAATCAAAAGAATCACCATATACAGTAAAATCATCCATAAATACCTCTATGATGTTCTCAACATAGTCATAGAAGATACTAACCATACACTATTGAAATGTAGCAGGGGCGTAGCATAGACCAAATGGCATGCGTCGATAGGCAAAGGTTCCAAAGGGACAAGTGAAGGTGGTCTTTTCTTGATCTTTAGGTGCAACCGGAATTTGATGAAAACCTGAATAACCATCAAGACAACAATAATGAGTGAGACTTGCTAAACGTTCAAGCATTTGATCAATAAAAGGTAGAGGAAAGTGATCTTTTCTAGTGGAAGAGTTCAACTTCCTATAATCTATGCATTCTCTCCATCCATTCTGGACACGAGTTGGTACTAACTCACCATCAAAATTTTCCACTACTGTTATACCTGTTTTATTTGGTACTACCTGTATTGCACTTACCCAATTGCTGTCTGAAATTGGATAGATCATACCAGCGTCAAGAAGTTTCTGAATCTCTTTCTTTATCACCTCCATCATAGGAGGATTCAATCGACGTTGAGCTTGTCAAGAAGGCTTGATGATGGGTTATATTTATATATAAAAATAATATAAATAATTGAATAAAAAAATACTAAAAATAATAGGAATTCTCAAGATTAAAATAGAATTGTCACTAAGAAAATAAACTCAACTAGGCAGAGAACCTATCGAAATAGTTTAGTAAATAAAGGTAGTATTCAGATTTTAATATTTATAAAATCATTTTCCCCAAGACGTCTATTAATTTTTAGTGTGGAAAATATAATTAAATCAATTATGAATATGATTTGGAAGTATGAATCAATCATCAAGTAATCCAATCTTTATCAAGAATGATAGGATTGAATTCTAATTTCCTAGAAACCAATGTAAAGAACAATGTAAAGAATAAAGCAAGTAAAAAGGTTGGAAGGAATTCTTAGTAAAATATAGGTGAGATAAGAGGATACAAAATACCAAGAATAGGATAATCTTGGATCTAGTATCATAGCTCCACCAAATTCAAGTCTAAAAGTAGAATTTCCTCCATACGGGTCATGGCAAGAAATTCCTAGATTAAGAACACTTGAATGTTAACACAACTAGATCTCCTATCAATCATCCAAGGTCCAGTCCATCAATAGGAAACTAATCACATTAACTTGTCACTAATCGTATATCCAAGGTCCGGCCTAACAATTAGTGTTAATCCGGGACCACAATCTCAAATCAAAGCTTATACTAAAGATAAAATTCAGATCTAAAGCCATCAATGAAATTACAATTCAAATTAATAAAACCACAATCATTCAATCCAAGAATATCACAATATCTCAAGTAAATTGTAAAACAAAACCAACCAAATCTACCTATAAGAAATGTAGAAATGAGAGTTCCTAAGGTTGGTTAACTAATTACAAAGAATAACAAGAAATAATAGAATAAAAGGAGAAAGTGTAACATAGACATTAAACCTTCTTCCTCTTCAACTCCTTCTCTTGATTCTTCTTTGCTTCTTCAACTTGAATCTTCAATTTGTGTAGTCCAAATACCCTAGAATAGATTCATTAGATTTCCTTACAGTTCGAGGCAAACCTACCTAATACATTCCAAGATACTCAATACTACAACAAGTAGAGAGTAATCTCTTAGGAAAATTGGAAAATCAAAGTATAGATTTCTCTCTAAGTTCTACCAAACCTTTACAATTAAAATGGTAGAGTAACAATATGTAAAATAAGCCTAATCCAACCTCTAAATAATGGTAAAAATCCTAAAATTTATAGATAAACGAAAGCAGGTGTATAATCGTCATTTTACAAATAAAACAGTGATTCCGGCATTGCTACGGGCGTTGCCCTTTCTGTACGGACGTAAAATCCAGAGTGCAACGACCGTAGAGCAGTTAGTTACTTTATACGGGCGTGGTGCACAAAAGGGCAACAGGCGTATAGCATATACAGGCATAGTCCAACTTCCAAGGGCGTAGCACAATTCCAGAATGTTACACTTTTGCCTATGAATTTATCTTTTTAAGCCAATTTGCCCCAGAAGTGACCTGAAATGCAAAATATACCATTAAACCCAAAATCGATCAATTTATCTCAATTTAGTGTAATAAAGCTTTCAAATCATGCACAATTAATATCCCAAAACATGATCATATTTGATGTTATCACTTGCAATCTTCTTCCATAAGGATTTTATGCATGCAAGTGGAAGGGCTTAATCCCTTAATATCTGCAATTGTCCATCCCATTGCTTCTTTATACTTCTTAAGAACCTCCAACAATCGTTCCTCTTCAAATTTTGAAAGTTTGTTGGAGATGATTACTTGGAGAGACTTTTCTTGTCCTAAGAACACGTATTTCATTGATCCGGTAAAGTTTTCAATTCCAGCACTGGTGCCTGCACAAGAGATGGTAGAGGTTTTGCATTAGATAATGGTAAATCAATAAAGGATACATTACCTCTCATAAGTTTGAACATATCAAGATCTTTGATTGTATCTTCTAACTCGGAACTAATCATAATTATTTCTTTCACATTTGAAGGTTCATTGTGTGTAAGATTTTCATTGAGTGCAACTTTCAATTTATCTTCACCACCTATGTCAAAAACTCTATGTAAAACAGAATCAATCATATCAACATAAAATACTAATGAAACGTCACTAGGATATCTCATGGCCTCATAAATATTAAATCTAATAACACTACAAGAAAAATTGGCATTTGCGACCAAATTTGTGACGACAGCCTTGGCCGTCGCAAATTGCTACTAATTTTTGCGATGGCCACAAATCCGTCACAAATTGCGACCAATTTTTGCGACGGCCACAAAAATCCGTCGCAAATTGCGACTAATTTTTACGACAACCACAAATCCGTCGCAAATTTCGACCAATTTTTGCGACGACCACGGCCGCAAAAACCGTTGGCAAATTTTGTTTTACGGTCACAAATCCGCCGCAAAATTGCGACGGCCTCAAATCGGTTGCAAATTTGCCACCAAATTTGCAATGGCCATCTAAGCCGTCCGATTTTTGTCGATGGATATATAAAATTCAATATATTTTATATTCAAATTTAAGTTTTTTGTTTTATTTATATGTGTAATTATAATTTGATAGTTTAAATTTTATGTTTTTATATTCTAATAATATAGCAAAGATAATATAATTTCTCCTTTCTTCGTAATATAATTTTTTACTTATTTGTATTTAAAATTATAAAAGTGTATAACAATACTCAATAGCAAAGATAATATATTTTTGTTTATATTATTATTTTATTATATTAGTATTTATATAAATCAATAAATATTTGGTTTAATCTTTTTCTTAATTATTATTTTTAAAATTTTTAATTATCATCTTTTTCTTTCCTTAATTTGAATTGGCATCAAAGTTTGGTGAAATCATAAAATGGGATTTTAGTTTATTTGAAAATTTATAGGAGGTGAAACTTTATTTTCTAGGTTTTGGAGAGAGAATTTTAGAAAATTTTGAATTTTGAATTGTTTTTGTGACCAATTTTTGCGACTTTTTTAGCCTTTGCAAATTTGCGATCAATTTTGTGACGGCCAACTAAGCCGTCACAATTTGCGACTGAATGTTAGCCGTTGTTATTTTACAACCGATTTTGCAACGATCATCGGGAAAGATAGGATGCAAATATTTGATATATTTTATTAGAAAAATAATATAATTTATATTGAATTATTATAATAATATAGTAAAGATAATATAATTTTGAAATGAGGTTTTAGTTTATTTAAAAAATTGTTGGAGGGAAAACTTTAATTTCAGTTTTGGTGGGAAAATTTTGGCAAATTTTGAACATTTTGTATTTGTTTGAAATTTTGAGGGATAATGACCAAGAGAAAATTTTAATATGTAGCATTATTGTAATATTAACTTAATATATAAAAGAATAAATGAAATGGACAAAATCTTACTTAGCAGGTATCCCACTTACAACAATCTAGAGAAATAATCTTCATCAGTATTAACACATTATCAAAAAATAACCATATCCACTTAGCATCATCTTTATTATATGAAAAAATATATATCGAATTGACTTTTGAGTATATCATATCACATTCAACTAAACATAATTTGTCCGAGCCCAACATTAACCAGCGGATGTTCGAGACTCTAAATATATCTTTCATACATATGATATAACACTTAACTCTAATAGTTCGGATATCCACTCATACCAATTGTTATAGGCCAACTAACATCCATAATCAATTAGTTATTAACTTTTGAGTATTTATATATATTAATTTAAAAGAATTATAAATATATATATATATATATATATATTTGGAACTTGTAATTTTGTTTGTCTATATATAAAACTTTAGTTTGGTAGATATAAACACTAACACACGTGAGATTGCCTGTTTCATTCCAAATTCGGAATATAATTTTATTAACAAGTAATAAGTTATGGATTGTTTAATTTGATTATTGATAGCATTAGTGAGAAAGATATGATCTAAATATTTGATATTTTTTATTAGCAAAGAAAAATAGTTTATATTTTGATATTCTAATAATATGACAAAGATAATATAATTTTAAAATGAGGTTTTAGTTTATTTAAAAAATTGTTGGAGGGAAAACTTTAATTTCTATTTATTTTGGTTTTGGCGGAAACATTTTGGGAAATGGAATGAAATCTTATTTAGCAAGCATCTCACTTACAACAATTTAGAGGAATAAGTAAAACTAGAACAAATTTGGTCAAAAAATATTTCGAAAAATCTTGATTCTATATATACAATTCAATATATATATATATATATATATGTATAAATAATCTGCAAGTTTTCAACAATTAATTAAAAATTAAAACATAGTATTACTTTGACAATTAGAAGATATACATTGTTTTC
>JAHSUH010001402.1:0-12500 GCA_025388415.1 Cynanchum wilfordii
CAAATACTTTTTTATTTAAAATATGTAGAAAAAGAGGGGTATGGCTGGATAAGGGTGTAAGAACTCTATTCGATTTTTTTTTAGTCTATCTATTTAGTCTATGTAGAGATCGTAAAGGGAAAAATGTAAACTGATTCTTTTCTTCAGCCTCTTTGAAGCAATAATAATTCGCTTTGTGGGAGTTCTTAAGCCTATACTGATATTTTCTCAACAAATCTAATAAATCTAAGGTAGGGCTTGTTGTATTGATCTTTTTGGAAAGGGAGTGTGTGGGGTTGTTTATTTCAAGAATATGCTGGGTCCAATTCAGCTGCAATTTTCAAGTTATAACTAGGAAAAAAAGGTGCACGATCCCACGAATGACTCTCGGAATAAATTAGGAGATTATGGATAAGAACCATAGCATTTCGTGATCCATTGGTAATTTTTTTTGATTCTCTATCAACCAATAATGTGTGGCCATTAATATGAATATGGTTAAAGCAAACTGTTTGAAGTCTAGACGCAGCCCGGTACTCTTTCACCCTCTATGTTAATATAGAGATGGTTCAAAATCAATATTTTATGGATAGAGAACACTCCTATTCATAGGTTTTGAACCCTTATGGTTATTGTAAAATGGGTATTTCCCTTTTTATCCAATGCTAAATCGACGACCTATGGTAGAAGTAAGAAGAGTTTTGATTTAAAGAAAAATAAAAAAGAAATAAACTTTGCTGTGATAATTACATATCCTTGTCAGAAGAGCCCCTGAATATTTGATTTGGGCATTAGTTTATATATTTTTTTGGATGTAAATATGAACAAACAAAGAAGAGAGAAAGAAGAGAGGATAGGCTCATTACATTTATAAAAAGATATTCTAATTTTTCTTAAGTAATTGAGTAGGAGAGCCAAATGAGTCGAAAGATTCATGCTTGGTTGTAAGGATTATGGAAGCTTTGGAATAAATGGAAAGATAATCCACTTTCATTAAGCGATTGATTAGATAATCGAAAACAGAGAATCTTGAATACTATTCGAAACTCAGAAGAACTCCGGAGGTGCCATTGAACAGCTGGAAAAAGCCCCCGGGCCTGCTGATGGAAAGTGGAAATGGAAGCA
This sequence comes from Cynanchum wilfordii, assembly GCA_025388415.1. Taxonomy (NCBI): domain Eukaryota; kingdom Viridiplantae; phylum Streptophyta; class Magnoliopsida; order Gentianales; family Apocynaceae; genus Cynanchum; species Cynanchum wilfordii. Next base: position 1,105 of record JAHSUH010001402.1, read on the forward strand.
GACTGTCTCTGAGTAAAATGGATACTTGAGATAGATGAGAAAAGTTGAATTTGAATTAATTCAACTTCTAAGATTTTAGAAATAACTAGAAAATTATAAAAATGAAATCATTCAATTTGAACAAATAAAGTAAGATTAATCAAGTCCGAGGCAGCGGGTTTTCTCAATGCTTCCATGGGAGCTTAGGACTCTAAACAGTTGCTCAGCCAATGAGTTACATTTACGTATGATTAGTGCCGGGCTACTGGCATATATAGGACTATCAATGAAAAAAAATAACTGATTAGTCTTTGTACTGTAGGCATTATTTTCTTTTTTTTTCAAATTTCAAAAATTAAGAAATACTCATGGTAACCATTCGAGCTGACGAAATTAGTAATATTATTCGTGAACGGATTGAACAATATAATAGAGAAGTAAAGATTGTAAATACTGGTAGCGTACTTCAAGTAGGCGACGGCATTGCTCGTATTCATGGTCTTGATGAAGTAATGGCGGGAGAATTGGTCGAATTTGAAGAGGGAACGGTAGGTATTGCTTTGAATTTAGAATCAAATAATGTTGGGGTTGTATTAATGGGTGATGGTTTGATGATACAAGAAGGAAGTTCGGTAAAAGCAACAGGAAGAATTGCTCAGATTCCAGTGAGTGACGCCTACTTAGGCGTGTTATAAACGCCCTAGCTTAAACCTATTGATGGTAGGGCGAAATTCCAGCCTGAATCTCGATTAATTGATCTCCTGTCCCGGGTATTTCGGCGGCGTTCCGTATACGAGCCTCCTCTTCAAACCGGGACTTATTGCTATTGATTCGATGATTCCTATAGGCGGGGCCAGCGGGAATTACTAATGGGACAAAAATATCGGGAAAACTGCAGTAGCCACGGATACGGTTCTCAATCAACAAGGTCAAAATGTAATATGTGTTTATGTAGCTATAGGTCAAAAAGCATCTTCTGTGGCTCAGGTAGTAACTGCTTTACAGGAAAGGGGGGCGATGGAATACACTATTGTGGTAGCCGAAATGGCGGATTCCCCTGCTACATTACAATATCTCGCTCCTTATACAGGAGCAGCTCTGGCTGAATATTTTATGTATCGCGAACGACACACTTCAATCATTTATGATGATCCTCAAAACAAGCACAGGCTTATCGTCAAATGTCTCTTTTTATTACGAAGACTGCCTGGGCGCGAAGCTTATCCAGGGATGTTTTTTATTTACATTCACGCCTTTTGGAAAGAGCCGCTAAATCAAGTTCTAGTTTAGGTGAAGGAAGTATGACCGCCTTACCAATAGTTGAAACTCAATCGGAGATGTTTCGGCTTATATTCCTACTAATGTAATTTCCATTACCGATGGCCAAATATTCTTATCCGCCGACCTATTCAATGCCGGAATAGGCCCGCTATTAATGTCGGCATCTCCGTTTCAGGGTGGGGTCCGCAGCTCAAATTAAAGCCATGAAAAAGGTAGCCGGTACTAAAGCTGGAACCGGCTCACCTGCAGAATTAGAAGCCTTGCACCACTTGCGCCCGATCTCGAGAAAGCGACTCAGAATCAATTGGCAAGAGGTCAACGATTGCGTGAATTGCTTAAACAATCCCAATCAGCTCCTCGCGGTGGAAGAACAGATAATGACTATTTATACCGGAACAACGGTTATCTTGATTCATTAGAAATTGCAAGTAAGGAAATTTCTTGTTGATTTAGCGGACTTACGTAAAACTAACAAGCCTCAGTTCCAAGAAATATATCTTCTACCAAGATGCTTGCCGAGGAGGAAGCCCTTTTGAAAGAAGTTATTCAGAACAAATGGACCGGTTTCTACTTCAGGAATAAGCATAAAAAGGATCACTTTCTTTTTTATCTTAAATTTCTTAAAATTAAGGGTTCAAATTAACTCAAATTCAAGTTACCGAAAAGCCTTTGGTGGTATCAAAAAAAAAAAAAAGATATATGGAAAAATTTGCGTCCAATAGATTTGAACCTATACCAAAGGTTTAGAAGACCTCTGTCCTATCCATTAGACAATGGACGCTTCATTCCGATTTTTCGTATTTTTCTTCTTCCCTCCTTCGCTGAAAAAAAAAAAAAGAGAAAGCGGGAATCGAACCCGCATCGTTAGCTTGAAGGCCAGGGCTAGTCGACGTCGATTCGCATTTTGAACGTCTCTGCAAAACCGAACATGAAACTTTGTTTCATTCGGCTCCTTTATGGATATGGATGCGAACAAAATAAAAAAAAATTTCTACCCATAACATCTATGTCAACTTTGTCCGACTACCGATTGCTTTCTAGATGATCCCTCTAGAAGAGAGTAATTCTAACAATCTTCTAGTTACTTCGTTCTTCTTTTTATTTGAGGCGGTCCTCGAGGAAGGGATTTTGTTTCACCGGCTAAAAAACCAGGTCGATGCCTCTAGTAAACCAGAGTCATCATTTAATATTTTTGATTCACTTTTGATTTGTAAAGCCAAAATTGAAGATTTAGTTACGATTAGAAACCCACTTTCTATCTTCATCCATGGATCCTTTACTCATACCGATTCAATACTGATTCAATTGGAACTATTAATCCAATTCCAAAATTATGTTTCGTACTTCATAATCCAATCTCACTTTCTAACGTGATCCTGATATAAATCACGAGAATCGTAGGTTTTCTCGAATCCGGTGATTGAGAGGTAAAGGAGTAAATCCTTTATTTTTGCAAATAAGTTTTTTTGGTCGGAATACGAATCAAACCGAAAAAACAACGACTTTTTAACTATCAAAGGGTAAAAAAATGAATCACACTTTTACCACTAAAACTATACTGCTACACCCGATTATTGTATACAATTCGACCTTTGTCGAACCGGAAAATGGGGTATAATAAGATGGGATCATCAAAAATCATAATCTTAAAGTATTGACCCTCTCCTTTTCATTTTCGCGGATGGAAATAGTCCTTCCTTCTTTTTGTTCGTGCTTAAATATTTCCTTTTCTCTTTTTTATATTTATAAATTTATATAATAATCACTTTTTTTTTTCAAATCAGATAAATGAAAACATCATCATTTTTTCTGGATTAGCTGGAACAAAAAGAGGCCCGGCTGGGGTGACTGACCAGCCAGGCCGTGTCAATAAGAAATAAGAAGGCTCTTCGAACAAAATATGAAGTGAAGCTTTTCTTTTCTTATTGCTGGCACTTTTGGCTTTTTTTTATTTATCGAAAATAAATTACCGATAAAATTGATAAAAATTGCACATATCTATAGAATCGAGAAAGAAATACTCCTTATTTTACGTGTATCTAACCTAATTTTCAATTAGGAGAGATGGCCGAGCTAGCGGCGGATTGCCAATCTGTTGTACGAGTTAGTGTACGAGGGTTCGAATCCCTCTTTTCCGCTTCCCTGATGACTTTTTTTTCAAATTTGGCAAATCCTTTGTTTTTATCCAAACAAAAAATCCGAAGAAAATAGAAAGGAAAAACCCCTTATTCTTCGCGCCCAGGATTACGTCCAGATCATTAGATAGGAATCCAAAGATGAAGAGAGAAACAAAAATATCACTACTGTGTAAACGAAGAGTTTGAGAGCAGCATTCACAATCTCCAAGATAATAAAAAAAAAAAAAGCTCCTCCATTTTTTCTGCACATATCCTATTTGGATATCAAGAACCGAGTTTTTTTCAGAAAAATCACGAACTTTCTAGAAATCTAGAAATTTAGGAAATTTGTAAGAATTTTTCAATTTAAATAATTTAGATTTCAGATTAAGGATCTTAGCGAAAACTTACAGCAGCTTGCCAAACGAAAGCCAAGAGAAAAAGAACACGGGTATGACCGGCATAACATCTACGACGGGGTTCAAAAAGGTCGGGCCCCCTTTTCCGAAGGAAAAACTACTTGAATAAAAGGCAGAATTAAGACAGATACAGATCAAACTAAAGATATTAGCATAACAGACATTTCGTTCTTGGAGATAATTGCATTTTGATTGAGTTATTGATATGATATAAGGAAAATTTAGTAGACAAAAATCCTTCTTTTCTTTTGAATCCCCAATCAAAACCCTCCACTTCCTCAAAAGAGAATAGAGGAAACATACATTCATACAATATCTTAATTGAATTATATCTAATGATCAATAAATTAAGTTTACTTCTATATTCAAAAACCTAGTAATTAGTAATAATCCAAATATCTATAGAATTAATTAGATTGGAGTTGACAAATAACGAATATTATATTAATTTATATTAATTAAAATTTTAATTAATTAAAATTTTAAATGAAAAATATTTCAAAAATATTTAAATATTAAATAGTAATTACTAATTATAATTAATTATATAATTATATACTAATTAATTATACTTTATAATTATACTTTATTTAGTAGTATCGAAAGTAGTATCGAATAGAAATCGAAATGGGGCGTGGCCGCGGTAAGGCAACGGGTTTGGTCCCGGCATTCGAAGGTTCGAATCCTTCCGTCCCAGAGCATATTCATTATGTTAGAATAGAATAAAGATTTTTTGAATGGGCTAAAGTCTAACGTTAGCTGGAATTTCCCTCTTTTTTTTTTTTATCTTTTATGCATGAATCATATCTTTATTGAATCGAGTACAATGACACGCAATGTAATTGACTCTATTTCGATCCAGGTAAATGGGAACATGGGTTCCAAGAGTTGGATTTTTTAAAAGGGGGTCTTTCACCCCATGCCCAATCCCATCTTGTTTCGGGAAGTTAGTTATTTAGAAAGCATTCGTCCCCATATTTTTTTTCTATTTTATCAATATTTGGATTTTCAGGATCCTATCTATTATTTCTTATCCTAGAAACAAAATTTTTAGGAATTTTTATATAGATTTCTTAATTCTAACTATTTTGGTACTAATCAAATTCAGTCAAAGTCAATAGGATTATTCTTCCAGGGGGTACCCCCAAATAAAAGGAGCAACTTAATTTGTTAATTTGGACTTGTTGGAATTTGTACCAGAGCCCAGTCGCATCCTCGATCATATTCCCATTTTTTTTCTTATGTCCCATTAGTCCTGTAGTACCCCGGGGCGAATGCATTAACCGAAGATATTCAAATTTCTGCGTCTGCCTGAATTGCATTAACAAAAAAATTATATATGTTATATATGTAATATATATCATCCGATGATTTTCTTTGAATAAGTATTTCGTGTTTGGCCCTAATAATAATTGTAAATTTACGTAACACTTAAGAGGGAGTGTTTTATATCTTTTATTATCTTTTATTCACTTTCTATTCTATTATGTATGGCAAGATTGGATTAGCGAAATCTTGCTGAACTACACAGCTTAAACAAAATAACATAAAAATGAGGAAATGTTTAACGTATATGTATCCTTCTATTCTATTTTTTTCCTTTTTGTGAAAAAGGTTTTTGATCCCCGATTTGAAATTTTTAAATAAAAATAGAAAATATTTACCTCTTAACCCTTAATCTATTAATCTATTATTAAATAGAAATTCTTTAAATTAAAGAGACTTGCTAAAACTTATTCAGAAAAACTTTTACCGATTTATAGCTATATTCTTTATATACCGATCTATAACTATATATAAAATCTCTATTGTATTTATAGAACAATTTATAGAACAAAGGGATATAGATTACGATGTCTACAAACCAATGACTATTCATGATTCCATGATTGAATCAACTCCATACTGGGTCCAAATTACAAATTAGAAGAATGTTATGGTAAAACTTCGTTTGAAACGATGTGGTGAAGCAACGTGCGACTTGAAGGACATGATCCATTGTGGATTCTTTCTTATATCCACCATTTTCGATTTGTATAGTAATGAAGGTGCTCTTGGCTTCGACATCCGTTGGTAACCTAAATAGTCCATGATGGAGCTCGAGTAGAAAGTATTAATTCATTTCTCAGACAAGAATCTAGGGTTAATGCAAATCAATAAAATTGAGCAACTTCGTGAATATATCTTCGATTTCGATATAGAAATGGAAGGGATCCTATTCGAACAAGTTTCCAACTCAAAAGGAAAATTTGTTGAATTAATCAAAACCGTTTCGATCAAAAGAAGGAATTTAGTGTCCGTAGGATCCTTTGATAGAAGGAAAAAAAAAAAAAGGGGTATGTTGCTACCATTTTGAAAGGATTAAGAAGCACCGAAGTAATGCCTAAACCCAAGGATTTAAAACAAAGATAAAGGATCCCAGAACAAGGAAACACCGTTTTAATCGTCTCACTAACTGGGCCAGACTTAAGAATCCAAATATATTTTAACCGAGACAAACACAAAAGGGGGTAAAGACTACAATAAACGAAAGATTCTTTTTGAATTATTTGAGAGTTATCCAACTTGAGTTATGAGTAAGAATGGTTTTTTTCTTTTTTAGAGAAAGAAGAAGAAAAACAGACTTAAACCCCAGTCTAATTAATTTGATGATTTTATAGAACCTTTTTTCATTTATGGAATTTTATTCGAATTCCATACCATAGATAAAACCCAAATCCAATTCTTTTTTTTCGAGCCGTACGAGGAGAAAACTTCCCATACGTTTCTAGGGGGTGTATTGTTCATCTACATCTATCTCAATGAGTCGTCTATCGAATCGTTGCAATTGATGCTCGATCTCGAAGAGAAGGAAAAGATCTTCAGAAAGTAGGTTTTATGATCCGATAAAGAATCAAACTTATTTAAACGTTCCTGCTCTTCTCTATTTCCTTGAAAAAGGGGCTCAACCTACAGGAACTGTTCAGGATATTTTAAGAGGGGGGGATTTTTAAGGAACTTTATCCTAATCAAACGAAACTCCAATTAAGGAACAAGAAAGGGCAGGCATTTTTGTATATAACTTGGATAACCTTTCTTCTCTCTTTTTATTACCCTTTTTTCCCTTTCCTTTCGTATTCGTATCTATTCATCATTGTTTCTTCGAATCCTGTGTTCTATAACGACAAAACCCTATTTCCTTGATCCTAGCAAATTTAGACATTCTCGACAACTTGAAACTTGATGGTTTTCATTTTTTTTCACTTAACTAACAAAACCAAAAAAAAAAAAAAAACCGAATTTCTTTTTTCTCTATTCTTTTCGTAACATTTATATTGACAACAGTGTATTGAACAAATATAATCCATCATGATAAGTGAGTTAGATCTGGTTATTTGGTTTGTTGGTTTTACTTTCCTCCGTTCGTCGGCCTTTTTGGCTGATTGACGAAGGATCCGACAAAATTTTTTCTTTTTCTTTGTTTTCCCTTGAACGAAACGATCCGAGAATTTCTTATTTTCATCTTCTCTTTTTTTTTTTATGCTCTCACTTTTTCGATTTTCCCTAGCATAAACCATTTTTTCTCATCGGATCTGCAATTTTCTATTCTTTTTCTTTTCTTGTTTAATTTTTTTTTTTCCTGTTAAATGAATTTACACTTACTTTATTTTATACGAATATTTTTTTATTATACATTTATTTTATGATAACGAGCTATTTTCTTCTAAAATAGTTTCAATCCTATATGATCTTTCAACGGGCAGAATTCTCCATTAATACGACATGCTATTTTTTCCATTCATTCCCTTTCAGGATCAGTCGTGGTCTTCCAAACCTTACCGATGGTATGGGGCGAATCCTTTGCTTCATCCAAATGTGTAAAAGATCCTAGTCGCACTTAAAAGCCGAGTACTCTACCGTTGAGTTAGCAACCCGAAAAGAAGAAACCAAGTATAGAAGATAATCTATGATTATAAAATATATGTATAATTAGAAAATATATGTATAATAAAAAAGAAGTGCATAAATACAATCGGAATTTAAATAAATTAAACAATAAATTAAACAAAGAAATTAGACCAAGCAATTAAACCGTTGAGCTAACAAATGAGCTAACAAATCGAAAAAGTGGATTTTCTAATGAATTCAGAACATAAAAAAATATATAGATCAGATGAAAATATAAGAAATTCTCGGATAAATTTCGATTTAGCTAAAGGAAAACAAAAAGAAAAAAAAATGAAAATAGAGATTCAAAATTTATGAGCGGATCCTTTTGTTATCCCCTTTTTTCAATCAACCAAAAAAGCTGCTGTATCGAAGAACCTGTCCAAGTAAAGTAAAAAACCAAACAAACCAAATAACTAGATCTAACTTCACTTATCATGATGGATTATATTTGTTCAATACACTGTTGTCAATATAAATGTTACGAAAAGAATAAAAAAAAAAGAAATTCAATTGAATTTCTTTTTTTTCTGTTTTGTTAGTTAAATTAAAAAAAAAATGAAAACCATCAAGTTTCAAGTTGTCGAGAATGTCTAAATTTGCTAGGATCAAGGAAATAAGGTTTTGTCGTTATAGAACACAGGATTCGAAGAAAACAATGATAAATAGATACGAATAGAAAGGAAAAGGAAAAAGGGGGGGTAATAAAAAAGAGTAGAGAAAGGTTATCCAAAGTTATATACAAAAAAATGCCCCCCTTTCTTGTATTTCCTTAATTGAATTTCGTTTGATTAGGATAAAGTTCCTTAAAAATCCCCACCCTTTTTAAAATATCCTGAACAGTTCCTGTAGGTTGAGCCCCTTTTTCAAGGAAATAGAGAAGAGCAGGAACGTTTAAATAAGTTTGATTCTTTATCGGATCATAAAAACCTACTTTCTGAAGATCTTTTCCTTCTCTTCGAGATCGAACATCAATTGCAACGATTCGATAGACGACTCATTGAGATAGATGTAGATGAACAATACACCCCCCTAGAAACGTATAGGAAGTTTTCTCCTCGTACGGCTCGAAAAAAAAAGAATTGGATTTGAAGTTTTATCTATGGTATGGAATTCGAATAAATTCCATAAATGAAAAAAAGGTTCTATAAAATCATCAAATTAATTAGACTGGGGTTTAAGTCTGTTTTTTCTTCTTCTTTCCCCAAAAAAAAAAAAAAACCATTCTTACTCATAACTCAAGTTGGATAACTCTCAAATAATTCAAAAGAGAATCTTTCGTTTATTGAGTAGTCTTTACCCCCTTTTGTGTTTGTCTCGGTTAAAATATATTTGGATTCTTAAGTCTGGCCCAGTTAGTGAGACGATTAAAACGGTGTTTCCTTGTTCTGGGATCCTTTATCTTTGTTTTAAATCCTTGGGTTTAGGCATTACTTCGGTGCTTCTTAATCCTTTCAAAATGGTAGCAACATACCCCTTTTTTTTTTTATTTCCTTCTATCAAAGAATCCTACGGACACTAAATTCCTTCTTTTGATCGAAACGGTTTGATTAATTCCAACAAATTTTCCTTTTGAATTGGAAACTTGTTCGAATAGGATCCCTTCCATTTCTATATCGAAATCGAAGATATATTCACGAAGTTGCTCCAATTTATTGATTTGCATTAACCCTAGATTCTTGTCCTGAGAAATGAATTAATACTTTCTACTCGAGCTCCATCATGGACTATTTAGGTTACCAACGGATGTCGAAGCCAAGAGCACCTTCATTACTATACAAATCGAAAATGGTGGATATAAGAAAGAATCCACAATGGATCATGTCCTTCAAGTCGCACGTTGCTTTCTACCACATCGTTTCAAACGAAGTTTTACCATAACATTCTTCTAATTTGTAATTTGGACCCAGTATGGAATTGATTCAATCATGGAATCATGAATAGTCATTGGTTTGTAGACATCGTAATCTATATCCCTTTGTTCTATAAATTGTTCTATAAATACAATAGAGATTTTATATATAGTTATAGATCGGTATATAAAGAATATAGCTATAAATCGGTAAAGAGTTTTCTGAATAAGTTTTAGCAAGTCCTCTTAATTTAAAGAATTTCTATTTAATAATAGATTAATAGATTAAAGGTTAGGGGTAAATATTTTCTATTTTTATTTAAAAATTTCAAATCGGGGGATCAAAAACCTTTTTCACAAAAATAGAAAAAAATAGAATAGAAGGATACATATACGTTAAACATTTCCTCATTTTTTATGTTATTTTGTTTAAGCTGTGTAGTTCAGCAAGATTTCGCTAATCCAATCTTGCCATACATAATAGAATAGAAAGTGAATAAAAGATAATAAAAGATATAAAACACTCCCTCTTAAGTGTTACGTAAATTTACAATTATTTATTAGGGCCAAACACGAAATACTTATTCAAAGAAAATACATCGGATGGATATATAATTACATATATAACATATATAATTTTTTTTTGTTAATGCAATTCAGGCAGACGCAGAAATTTGAATATCTTCGGTTAATGCATTCGCCCCCGGGGTACTACAGGACTAATGGGACATAAGAGAAAAAAATGGGAATTATGATCGGGGATGCGGACTGGCTAGGTACAAATTCCAACAAGTCCAAATTAACAAATTAAGTTGCTCCTTTTTTATTTTAGCCTAACCCCTTAGGAGAATTAATCCTATTGACTTTGACTGAATTTGATTAGTACCAAAATAGTTAGAATTAAGAAATCTATATAAAAATTCCTAAAAATTTTGTTTCTAGGATAAGAAATAATAGATAGGATCCTTGAAAATCCAAATATTGATAAAATAGAAAAAAAAATATGGGACGGAATGCTTTTCTAAATAACTAACTTCCCGAAACAAGATGGGATTGGGCATAGGGTGAAAAGACCCCCCTTTTTAAAAAATTCCAACTCTTGGAACCCATGTTCCCCATTTACCTGGATCAGAAATAGAGTCAATTACATTTGCGTGTCATTTGTACTCGATTCAATAAAGATATGATTCATGCATAAAAGATAAAAAAAAGAAAAAGAAAGAAATTCCAGCTAACATTAGACTTTAGCCCATTCAAAAAAATCTTTATTCTATTCTAACATAATGAATATGCTCTGGGACGGAAGGATTCGAACCTTCGAATGCCGGGACCAAAACCCGTTGCCTTACCACTTGGCCACGCCCCATTTCGATTTCTATTCGATACTACTTTCGATACTACTAAATAAAGTATAATTATAAAGTATAATTAATTAGTATATAATTATATAATTAATTATAATTAGTAATTACTATTTAATATTTAAATATTTTTTGAAATATTTTTCATTTAAAATTTTAATTAATTAAAATTTTAATTAATATAAATTAATATAATATTCGTTATTTGTCAACTCCAATCTAATTAATTCTATAGATATTTAGATTATTACTAATTACTAGGATTTTTTTGAATATAGAATTAAACTTAATTTATTGATCATTAGATATAATTCAATTAAGATATTGTATGAAAGTATGATTTCCTCTATTCTCTTTTGAGAATTGGAGGTTTTTGATTGGGTGAGTTCAAAAGAAAAGAAGGATTTTTTGTCTACCTAAATTTTCCCTTATATCATATCAATAACTCAATCAAAATGCA
>JAHSUH010001404.1:0-104734 GCA_025388415.1 Cynanchum wilfordii
CCTTCAAAAATATTATCAACGAAGAGCATTACCGAAATACCTCTTATAACTTTAATTTTCGCTTGTCCTCAAACAAATCAAAGAAGGAATTTGAACAAACAAATCATTTGAAAAGAAACGTACAATCGTTTTCAAAAAAATTTGAAACTAACTAGTTTACCTTTCCAAAGATCTTATAAACAAAGTGTTAAGGAATGACTCACTTCCATGCCTTATCAAGTGTTTTCATGTTTGAAGTCAAGAAATACAAAATTGAACAAATCATTTTTAACTTACATACGAAAAACGCATCATAAAAGCATCATGAGTGAAGTGAGCTATCTCAATTAGTGATCCAAATAGCAAATTTCCTTTCAAAGCAAATTACTATCAAATAGTGGTTCGTCGATCAAAAATTTCAAAAAATGAGACATAATCACAATCAAATCTCAAGAAACAAACGACTTATTCAAAAGTAAATTTTTATTCAATTTATTCTCTTTTATTCAAGGTTTTTATTGTTTGCTTAACAATATCAACTTTAACTACCCTTGTATCGAGTTCCACTACGACATTCAATTCCCATAAGGAGTGGTGCTCAAGTAGCAAAGGATACATGCAAAATAACCTTTTATTCAACAATTTATTCAATGAAAATTAAAAGTGTGGCAAGTCTCTCAAAGAATTTACGAGTGAAAACGCAAGTTATTTCCATTCCCAAAAGACTTAATACTATTCAAATAAACAATCCAAAAGTAGTTCACTAATCGAACAACCAACCAAGAATAAACGTGTAAAAACGAGTTTCAGAATTTCCTATAATCATGCTCGTATCAAGTATCAACAAAATGAACTAAATCAAATCTCGAGACTTTCAACAATCAACAACCGATATCTATCATCAGCTAAGCAAATCAAATTCCAAAACAATGTTCACAAAATAATCTTTTCAAGTACACTAATCACTTTGAAAAATTTGAAAAATTTTGGCAATTATTTTGAAAAACAAATTTGCAAATTGAGATAAACGAACATACACACCTACCCCACAACTTGAAAATTGCATTGTCCTCGTGTAAAAGCTAATACCCCACAACTTATTTAAAGAAAAATAAGAAATCGGAAAAACTATTACAAAGAAAAGAAAATAGGTGCGAAAAAGAAATAACAAGAATTAACAAATATGAAAATAAGCATAAAAAGACTAAAATGAAAAGAAAACTATTACGTATAAACTCAAAAGATAATCAAATAGAGCAAGGGGATTTCAAAAAAAATCTGCCTAAAAAACAACACAAACAAAATAACGAAAGAAAACGAGAGAAAAAAATAATAAAATCAAAAACTAATCTGTAGGAGTTGGAGGGTCCATGGGGCGGCGTAGGAAATCTCGGTGAGCTATACCCTGTGGGGTTGTGCCATGAAGTGCATCGAGCCATGGACTAAGTATACCCGACATATCCGGAAGGAGAGCCGAGGATCGAGGGAGACTCTCCTGAATCTGCAGCAACGCCGTCAGTGCGTAAGAATTGATTGTTGTAGGATGTTAGCACAAGTCCTGTGGAAATCTGATCCCATCTCGGAAGTGAGATATCTCTCTCGATTTTACTCGAGACGCGTGCGTTAGTAACCTCTCGGAAGATGAAGCTCGTGAAGTAAATGACGCAGCATGTGAAGGAGGAGAGCGAGATCGGTATCTCGGTGGTGGTGCAGCAAGAGAAGTTGATTCAATGTGTAAAACGAAGCTATCTCCGGCATCATGCGATATTCATACGCACAAGACTCTTGTTATCTACTGGAATCGTGTTGCCACTTAACATCGTGAGATCCGCTCTATCAATGTCGATGTCGATGTCGAAGTACCGAGCCGTGTTGGTGATGAATGGACCTAATCCGAGAGTCGTCTTCCTCGGATCCGTGGTGTAGTCTTTGCGGATACGAATGATCGGCCTCGGTGAGGTCGTTGGAATACAACGCCAAATATGGGAAAGTATGGCGGCCTCGGTGGTGTTGACTACCCCGGAACCGTCTTTCCAGCTCGTAAAAGTGTGAGCGAGAATATAGTGGAAGTAGCGCAACGGTAGATGGATACCAGATGCTTTAGTATGTCGGATCATAGACGATGGAGGGATCAGTCGTGATATGTAATCGCTAATAAACCCTAGACTTGTTGAATACTTGAACCGCCGTTGTATACATGCTCGGACTCGGTCTCCTCGGCTGTCCAAATCCCAAACCCGATACCAAACTCCTTCATCGTGAGGGAACGGTCTACTCCTCGGGAATCGTGATTATCCCACTTCCGGTACAATCTCAGCTAAAGTGTGGGCCTTGATAGAATTCACAAACGAAGCTTACATTTTGAACATTTCTTCCTTGAAGAATATTGAATTGGGAGTTGAATTGATTTTTCAATGCTTCTATTTCATTGTCGAGAGAAGAAGATGAAGCAACATGGACCAAGGCTTCTAACGGGCTTTGCTCGAATACTAGTGCGCCAATTCTTGTTAAATACGATACATACGCTCGAGAGCTGCTCTAGCATCCACTTCATTCATCCCGTTGAATCCTCCTTGAGGATTCAAGCCATCAAGGATTTGCTTTCCCAACTCATTCATACCTCCGTAGAATTGTTGCATCATAAGAGGATCGGAGAGGCCGTGTTGGGGGGCATAATCGTACTAGCTCCTTCAGTCGGTCTCATGCTTCAAAGACTGTCTCTCCTTCTTGTTGTGCAAAGCTCGAGATTGCTCTTGAAACTCTAAAATCTTGGCAGCCCGAATAATATTTAGCAAGGAAAGCTCGGCTCAACTCCTCCCAAGTAGAAATAGACCCAGCTGGAAGTTGCAATAACCATCTTTTCGCTCTATCCCTCAAAGTAAACGAGAATAGGCTCAACATAGCTTCTTCAATGGTAGACTTCCCTTTAAAGCCATCACACAAGGAAGTAAATTCTGCCAAATGTTCCAAAGGACTTTTCGAGGGAAGTCCTCCAAATTGTAGCCTCGAAGTGAATAGTTGAAGAACACTTGGTTTCAGCTCAAATGTGCAATCCTCCGGAAGTCTAATAGCATTACTTAGTGGGACGGAGTGAGCTTGAATGTAAGTTTCCAAAGCTGGCCTTCTATTTGCCATTTCGTTTTCCCTCCTTCGTTGTTCCCTACGTGCAAGACGAATGATTTCTTCCGGATCGTCTACTTGTTCCCTAATTGTTGGGGTAGAAGATCTAGTCATGCACTATCAAAGTTATTAAGAGAGAAAGAAGAAAAAAAAAACACCAATTATAAAAGATATTACAATTAAAACATCCTACTACAAACGATCTATTGAAAAACACAAAAACAAGAAAAATTAGAGAAGGAAATCACAATACCTACAAAACAAGAAAAGAGAAAAATTAGTTAAAAGAATGAAGTAAAGAATATAATATGATTAAATAAGTAAATAAAACTAATCTATTCAAAATAAATGAAAAGAATGAATTAAATGAAGGAAAGAAGAAAAAGAATGAAAGAATGATAAAGAAGAATGGAATGAAATATATAAGATAGAAAGAAGTTTGAAAGAAATAAAAATGGAGGAAGAAATGAAAAGATTTGATAAGAATGCAAAATTGAATAGAAAAGGAAAAGAAGTAGAAAAGAAATGAAATGCAAATGGAATCTGGACGACTAATTGAAGAAATAAAATTGAGAAGGAAAAATTTGCATGCTCTCGGATGGTGCAAAAACAGGGGAAACTACAGGGGATTAAAATTTCAGTTTTGGAATTTGTACAAAACAGAGCAATTACAGAGTTGTACATAGGTTAGTGTCACAAGGTGTCTCTCCCAGCACGGCCACCAGAATCAAACACCCAGCAACACACTTCCTTGACACTTATGCGGAAACAAGTAATTATCAAAAGATAATCAACACACAAACAATTACGAGAATCAATCTCAACCTTTATATTAACAAATAAAAGGAATACACGAGAAGAGCCAGTCCATGCACAAGGACTGCTCGGCCAACACAAGGCCAATGATAGAATACAATCTACTGGACTATTCTATCACTCACGACTGCCTATCTATAGCACAATCGCATGCCAACACGACACATTGTTGACTCACAATGCACAACACATGTGCACTGTCACACACACTTCTCTTCTCTTGCCTCTCGTATGTCTTGCCTGTCTATGCTGCACACGAGCTGCCCTTATTTATAATCATAACTAGGGTTGGCGGAGAACGCATGGGCCAAGACCCATCTTCGGTCTTTCCGACATAATAGGAGTCCTACTCAAACTAGGACTTCTAATCCCACAAGGACACTAACTCATGCCACCGCCTGTGCCACAATGCTCAGCCCACCAAGTCCGACACACATTCGACCCACTCCGCATATTTCGGTCCTTCTATATAAGTCCAGCATCCAACTGAACCTACGCACACATCTGCGCCGCCATTGTCCCGCACCTGCCGGGACTGTCCCACGCACGGGGACAAATGGTCTCACAGTTATCTACTGGAATTTTTATAAAAACAGAGGAATTCACCACATAGCTATTGGAAATTTCTGAAAAACAGAGGAATTTGCATACTGGAATTTACATAGTGAACAGGGCAGTTAGCATACTGAAATTGCTGGAAAAAAAATTTACAGCAGGGGCAGTAAGGTTTACTTACTGGAATTTTCACACAACAACAAAACAAAACATGCAAGAAACTACTGGAATAAAAACAAGGCAGTAGTGACGCAAATAAAATCTGCCACCGTACTGTTCGGAAAAAAATCAATCGAAAAACAGTGTACAATTATATATAAAAATCATCTAGCTACTGGAAATTGAGAATAGAACATAATGTTACATGCAATTTGAACTTCTTATTTGAACATGCAAATTGTCTATATGAAAGAAGTGAAACATATACATACAAACTGTATGCTATTATGAAGAGCAAAAAGAAATGCAATTACATCAACTAGCATATCTATATACCATTATTTCAAAACCATGCAAAATGAATTTACAAAGAAACCATGAACTAACCTACTGGAAAATATAGTAAAAACGGAAAATATTATGCATTTGCTAACTAAATTGACCATGCAAAATCAAAAAGAACAAAGAACATATACTACCTATTGGAAATTGGAATACATTGTATATATAACAATTCCTATAGTAAAGTGCATGCAAAAAGAACTACTGGAAACTACAAGTTGCAATTAGAATATATGCATATATATATATAAGCCATGCAAACTATAGAAATCATGCATACTGTATATAAGACAAAAACGTAAAAAGTAAATTCCACTAACAAGTAAATATACAACTAGTATATATACATAGGCATGCAAAGTCGTATAAAGAAAAAGTGCAACTCTTGTGAGTACATCTATTGTTCAAGCAATATACACACTATACTATACATAATAGAATCAGGCAGAACTAATATATGTAATCAACAAATACCATGCAATGAAAAACTACCTAAACTACTAATCATATTGAAAATTAAAACTAATCATCTTGAAATGTAACATATAAATACATACAAACATGCTACTGCCATTAACGTGGGAATCAAAGAAAAATGCATTATATATATACAACTAATATACCTAAATCTAACTACTGGAATGCAAAAAGTATAAAGGTAAGATCCATGCAATACATATAATTTGCCTAAATGTTATGAATCTTCATTCAAACTGTACCTAAATAAAATATATACAAATTGTGCTATTACAAAATAGTATGCAGTTTGGCAAAACAACAAAACAGCTAAATCATATACCAAGTAAAAGAAAACAAAGAACAGCAAATTCATGCAAGAACAAAACAAAACATGCTAATTCATATACAACTATTAAACCACATACAAAGAGAAAGGAATTGAAACTTGCAAATCCATACTAACTATGCAGTTATATGCGAAGTAAGACAGAATATGCAAAACAAAGTAATCAAACATTTTTCAACCCAAAATACAACATACTAACTAAAAAGAAAAACAGAATTAAAACAAATATTGGTCACTAGAATTAACATTTCTTAGAATTAATTTCTAAGAATGCTTAATACTTAATAGAAAGAACTATACTATACTATTACCTAAAGAACTCAAAGAATACTAAATAAAATCCTAAAGATGCAAGTCTAATAGTAACTGATAACTCGATTTTATATCATAATTTTATACATTAATTGTGTTCAATTCGAGTTAATTATGGAGTTAATTGGAATTACTTAAATGAAAATTACGCAATTTTGCCTTTGTTTTCGCTTTTTGGAAGTTTCAGGACTGAAATTGAGAAATGAAGAAATCGGGGACTAAAAGTGCAATTTTTGGAAAAAAAGGATCAACACGGGCGTGTTCCTGCCCGTGTTGCTGGCCGTGTTGAAGGCAGATTTGGCGTCCCACATCGAATTTTCTCTATTTTCAGCTCCTTTTCTACTCCTATAAATAGAGGCAGCAACCAAGCCTTTGCCATCAACCACCAACCCACCAGGAGAGTGCGGAGTGCGAGAGAATTTGAGGGATTTCGAGTCTCCACTCCCGTGGATTCTCAAAAGTTACCCTCATAGTTAAATATTTTCTAGTTATTATATTTTTCTTCTTAGCATAGGGTTTGAGCCTCGACCATAAGGGAGAGCTCTATAGCTTAGTTGAGAGGTGTGATTCTAGAAGATTTCGTGGGCAAGACAAGGAGGAAGGCTAGTAGGGTTCGAGAAGAATTGGAGGTTAAGTCCCGCCGTCGAAGTAGTGACAACCAAACGACAACTTTTCTTTTCCCTCTTCTCAAGTCTATTATTTTTCATTCTTTAATTACTATAACTCTGTCTCATGGGATTCTTTTATTATTAATGATACAATTAGAGCTTTTATTAATTTCCTGGGAAGGATACTATTTGTGATTATCATTGTGATTATTATTGCTTTATGCTTTCAACTTAGTTTCTTATTCAATTTATGCCATGACATATAGGTTTGCATCTAGTTGAGCATATAATTGGAATAATTAATTAACTGATGGTTTGTTAAGGAGACCTGACCATAGGAGAATTAATGAATTGCCGGATTAGGTGTAATAACTTGCATCGACCATAATGAGGTTAGGCAGCCTAATAATCTCGAGTTAGTAATCAATGCAAATCTTAAGATTAACTTATTAAATTCACGACTTAATAATTAATCTACAAAGGTTTAGGATTACTTGCAACGACCCGTATATAATCACATTAGATAACTCGGGTACGGTAGTAAAGTTAATATTAATCACAATTGCCTTAGATCTGCTTAAAGCTACATCTTCGAATATGGTCATTCTAATTGAATCATTGAACTGAATAAGAATCCAAAACCATATATGTTTCAATTCTATTTATGTTCTAGCAACAATCTCATGAATTGATTCTTATCCTAGGGTTTACTTTTGTTAAGAAATTCTTGTCATATTTAATAATTGCTTATAGCTGTTGTCAACGTCTTTGGGTCTATACGATATTTTAGAAATTTAAATTTGTTGATGCTTCCATGTTACTATCTGCATACGATAGGTACTCTGCCATAGATTTTGGTTATTTAAGTGACAACCTATTTGTTTTGCTTGAATTAATCTCAATCATAATCTATGCTAAAAATATAGTAACCAAAATTCACATCGATTTTTTGCGTCGTTGCCGGGGATGCAAAATTCATAAAATCTTTTAGAATTCCTGATCAAAATTTTAGAAGTTTTATGATTTGATAACGGTAGTAATTATTCTTTATGACATAATTTGATTAAGGAAAGTAAACTCGATCCTCCTAAGTATAGGATTTCCTAAAATTTTTAATTTTAGATTATCTAAATTTAATTAAAGATTAGAATATCTAAAATTTAGAAAATACATTCTAGAATCATACTAGGAGTTATTCTGGATATCATCCATAGAGCTTTCATAAAATTTAAAAAACCCCAAAAAAAATAAATATTCTAAAAAACCTATAAAAATCTAAAAAAATATTTTTGACTTCATCGTGTGAGGATCCACTTGAATTGAAACCGAAAGGGCTGGCCATCCCCTGATTCAAATTTGTTATATGATATGTGATGTTAGTAAATATGCAGTAGGAGTTGTTTAAGGACAAAGGTATGCTATGAAATTCCAAATGATATACTATGCTAGTTGTTGTATATACATTTGATATATTTGGTCTTGTCCAACACTATTATGTACACTAATCACCATGCACTCACTTGTTGAATTATAAAGCATTTTGTGTACATTGGATAGAATCCCAAAACTGAATGAATATGGAAATTCAATGAACTTTAAATGGAAAAATAGGATTTGGCATGATAGACAATTTAGAGGAATTTCAACTTGAGGATACAATGTTATTATATTCACATTTGAGAACATTTTCAGGGATGTTTTAAAGCTATTGGACAAACTCCTTCGTTATAAACAAGTCTCACTATGGTAGCCTGTGAAGTAATGAATGAGGGTGAAACATCATTAAAAGTGAACACGAGAAGTTGAGATTTTACACGGGAATTGTTCGAGAAAATCGAACATAAAGTCCTTCCGAGGAGGAAAGGCAGTCCAACTTAATGACAATAAAGAAGCGCTTATAGGGAGGCAACCCTATGTTTTTGTTTTCGTTGTTTTGTTTCTTGTTCTTGTTTTTCTTTGTTTGTCTTTCGTTTGTGTGCTTTATTTTAAAGGTGTCTTATGTGGTTTTTGGCGTAATTTATGTCTACTCTGTTTATTTAGAAACTAGATGCTCCGGAATAGGATTTTCACGTTTATTTAAGAGACTGGATGTTCTAGTTTAGGACTACTATGCTTACTTGAGTAGATTCTGGAAGTTCCAGACAGGTATATATGTGCTAAATGATCATGGCATGATAGAAACTGGATGTTCCAACATAGTGATTACACTTGTTTAATTAAATAGATGTTGAATGTTCCAAATAAGACATTCTTGTGTTAATTGATGTATTGAGTGGATAATGATTGTTCCAGTAAAAAAATTTACTGCATATAAATTGTGTGGAACACATTAGATTCAAGAATGGTAGAATTCGATTGTGCATGTGCCTCGCACGATCGTGTTCATGGGAATGCGCAAACTTTGATACTCATAGCTATTCATTACTCTATCCCCTATTTATCTCTAAATTCACTCAACTTTCTTTCTCTATCTCTGTATACATATAGTTGCTACCTTGCAGCTATGACACTGAAGAGAGTTTATCCTCCACCGATCGCTATCTCGATATACTCATTTCGGATATTTCAAGTAGATCGGAATACAGCTACTGAGCGCTGCAACTCATTTCCGAGAGGATTAGTACATCATGGCAGAAGAATTGATTGGGAGACCCTTACAATTCTCGAGTCGGATACACGGATGCATACTCTACCATACATCCGCATTTTTAATGCGAAAGAGCTACTTACGAGGTACTAGTATGTAAATCTTCTATACTTTTTGAGCATCATAAAAGGTCTATTTCTTTTAGACTTGGTGGATATGATCATTATTTGAGTATGAAGAGTTTAGAATTGTCCTTCAAATCTATTTGGGACCATATCACTGTGTATCATCTTGTTTATCTTAGAAGGTCAAAAGCTTCGATTATTCATTTTGTGCTTCATTGTTTGCATGTTATGCTTGCATGCTATTAATAGAAAGGAGAATATTGAAGTGATTCATGCCATAGATATAAATGAGTTATCACATGTTTTTAGGTGTATTCCTGTGTACATGATTAGAATATTCGCTTTTAACTGCTAAGGAATATGCTACTAACACTTGTGAACGTGCTTTGAGACATTTCATTGCTAGAGTTGCGAGGTATAGATATTGCAGCTCTCATTATGGAAAGCACATCCCTTTCACCTGTGACCATCACTACCCTCCAAAACATGGACAAACATACTAGTTGAGGGTATATGGATATCTGCTGAGGATGAGGTTCCACCACTGCACCACCACACCGCTACATCATTTCGATTCCAGCATCCGCTCAACTATTGGATACCTAGTTTTTCTTCTTTCCCTTTTTCTTGTTTTCTTTTTCATTTTTGTTCTTTTTTCTTTGTTTTCTTGATGGTGTTTTCTATTTTAGGATATTACTTAGTTTTGGGCATCTATCGTATCTGCTTTATTTTATTATGTTAATAGATGTTTCGGATTAAGTGTGGGGTACTCGTTTTTCACCTACCTTTAACACTGAGGACAATGTTCATTTTAAGTGTGGGGTAGGGGGGGTGAATTTCTGTGGGTTAAATTTTGCTAGATTTTTTGAATTTTCTCAAATTTTATCGCAATTTTAAACTTTTTAGGATATCCGATAAACTTTTGAAGTATGATTTACTCCTCCTATGATAAAAACTATTTTTTTTTATTTTAAGAATCTTGAGGATTGAGTTTGATTAAATGAGCAATGTAAAGTAGAGGATCAAGCAAGTAAGGGAAGGTAGAAACTCATAAGAAACATTAGGAGAAATGAAGGATACAAACTACTAGGGGCAAGATTAATCATGAATTAACTATCATAATCTCACCAATATTCAAGTCTAAGGATGAACTTCTTCAATACAATTCGTTGCAAGAAATTCATTGATTTAAGAACACTTGAATGTTGACAAGATCAAATCTCACATCAATCATCCTAGTTCCGGTCCATCAAAAGGAAATCTAATCGAATCAATTTGGCACTAATTATTGTCCTAGTTCCGGCCTAACAATTAGTGTTAATCCGGAACTACAACCTCAAATCAAAGCTCAATACTCAAGATAAAATTTAGATCCAAAGTTATGAATGAAATTGCAATTCAAATTAATCAACCATAATATTCAATCCATGAAAAACCAAGAAATGCCCAAAGTAATTGTAGAATAATACCAACCATTTCTACCTAAAAGAAATGTAGAGAGAAGAGTTCCTAGGGTTGTTCTCTAATTACAAGATAGAAATTATAACAAATAAAAGATGAAGAGTAACCTCTTCAACTCCCTCTTTGTCAAACTTCTTGTTCTTCTTCAAATCTTCAAGTTCATAGAGTTGATTCATCACTTGCAAAACTCCAAGGAAATTCCTTACAATTCGAGGAAACTTCACACAAAGACTCACAAGAGATTCTTAAGTTACAACAAGTGAAAGAGATCTCAAAGAATAGAAAATAGCAAAGTGTAGATCTAATTCAAAACCCTAAACAAAAATTACAAAATTACTTTGATAGCATAACCCTTCCAATCACTTGCCAGCCTAAACTCTACTGGAAATCCCAATATTTATAAATAACTGAAAACAGGGGTAAATTAGTCAATTTACAAAGAATTCTCTAAAAACTCGGAACAGTGCATCAACACGGGCTCAGTGGTATAAGCAACACGACCTCAGTAACGGTTTTTATCACCGAGCACGTGTTCTTCCTTCTTGTTGGACGTGTTCAGAGACTTAGCCCGTGTTCTATAGCTTGGCAGGGCGTGTTAAGTCTTCCTGAAGGGCATGTTCATCGTCCGAGCGCGTGTTCCTGGACTGGGTGTGTATATCTTTCCAAAAATTGCATATTTAGTCCCCGAACTTCGCTCTTTTGATCAATTAGCTACACAAACTTCCCGAAAATAGAAATATCACAATTAAGGACACAATTGACAAATTTATCTCAATTTACTCTATTAAACCTCAACAATTATGCACAATTACCCTTCAAAAACATTATCAAATTTAGCGTTATCGGGCATGCTCTTAATAACTCCTTCATTCTTTCCCAAGCGTCAACAAAAGTTTCATCCTCTGCTTGTGAGAAACTTGATATTGCTTTCCTCATTACTAAGATTCTAGCAGTTGGGTAGTACTCGCTTAAGAATGCCTTTCTTAGTTGGTCCCATGTTGTAATTGAACCAATAGGGACTCGAAGTAACCATTTCTTTGCTCTATCCATTGGAGTGTATGGGAATAAGGTTAGCATTACCAACTCAATAGAACTATCCCCTTTAAAAGCATCACACAACGCAACGAACTAAGATAAATGTTCGATTGGGTCCTCAGATGGTAGTCCTCTGAATTATGTCCTTGTGATTACCGGTTGCAAAACTCCTGGTTTCAAGTTATATCTATCTCCTTTAGGCAACCTTATAGCACTGCACATAGGTATGTTCTGCGGCTGGATGTAAGTTTCCATCGATGGTGGTGGTGGTTGAGCTGCCATTTCTGGTAAGATTAGTTTTCTCCTTGCACCTCCAGCTCTGCGGATTAAGATTTCAGGATTGCCAAGCCTTTCTCGGAGTTCAGGCCCAGAGGCTCGAGTCATACAACTGCAAACAAAGAATACAAAGATAGATAAGATGCAAATATAATTAGAAGTTCGAAAGTAGAAGGTCATATATTTTTGATTTTTTTTTTTAGGATTTTTATGATTTTGTAATATTCTAGATAATTTCTAGAAAATTTCTTAGTATTATTTTAGAATGAATTTTCTAAAATTTGGATAAACTTAATTACTTAATTTAGGAAATCCTATACCATGAAAGTAGGATCTAATTCCACTAATTGTGTCTTAATTGATAAATACTACAGTTACCAAATCATAAAATTTCTAAAATTTTGTGTGGAATTTCAAAAATATTATGAATGAGTAAAATATAGTATCATATAAAGCAAATAATCTTACAAAACAGTGTCACAAAATCAAACACAACTAAGGCAGAGTACCTATCACATGTTGATAGTAACACGAGAGTACCACGATTTTAAATTTATAATTACCGTATCCTCGGGAACGTTGGTGACGGCTGGTTAGTTTCTACCAATTATGACAATCTTTAAATTTCAAGGAAATTATTCCTGGGTGTCCATTCAATTCGGATATGTTTGTTTAAAGAATATTTAAAACAAAAATGGAAAACAATTGACTAAGATCTCTAATGAAGTACGTATGATTAATTAAGTTGAACAATGTTTGAATGTGTAGATTGCAAGCAGATCTAAGGAAATTATGAATTTGAATTGTCTTACTACCATACCCGAGTTATCTAGAATGATTACCTCAATATGGTGGTTGCAAGTAATCCTAAACCTTTTCGGATTAGTTATTAAGGTGTCAATTCAACAACATAATCTTAAGATTTGCAATGATTCGAAACCCGAGATTATTAGGCTTCCTAACCTCAATATTGTGGCCACAAGTTATTAGTTCTAATCTGGCAATCTGTTAAATCTCCTATGGTGGGGACTCATTAACAAACCGTCAATTCAATTAACTATTGTAGTATCATTGATGTGTTATTTGAGTTATAAAATATTAATATAAATAATATAAATAATCGAATAAATAATACTAAAAAAATAATAATAATCTTTAATATTAAAATAAGTTTGTCACTTAATTAAATAACTCAATAAGGCAGAGCACCTATCGAAATAGTTTAGTAAATAAGGTGATATTCAGATTTTAAATTTATAAAAATCGTTTTTCCCTAAGACTTCTATTAAATTCTAGTGTGGAAAATATAATCAAACTAATTATGAATATGATTTGTAATTAAGGATCATTCAACAAGTAAATCAACCAATATCAAGAATGATAAGATTGAGTTCTAAATCCTAGAAAGCAAGGTAAAGAACAATGTAAGGAACAAAGCAAGTAAAAAGGTTGGGAGGAATTCTTTGTAAAATATAGGTGAGATAAGAGGATACAAAATACCAAGTATAGGATAATCTTGGATCTAGTATCATAGCTCCACCAAATTCAAGTCTAAAGTAGAATCTCTTCCATACGGATCGTGGCAAGAAATTCCTAGATTAAGAACACTTGAATGTTAACACAACTATATCTCCTATCAATCATCCAAGGTCCGGTCCATCGATAGTAAACAAATCACATTAACTTGGCACTAATCGTATATCCAAGGTCCGGCCTAACAATTAGTGTTAATCCGAAACCACAATCTCAAATCAAAGCTTGTACTAAAGATAAAATTCAGATCTAAAGTCATCAATGAAATTGCAATTTGAATCAATAAAACCACAATCATTCAATCCAAGAACATCATAATATCTCAAGTAATTTGTAAAATAAGACCAACCAAATCTACCTATAAGAAATGTAGAGATGAGAATTCCTAAGGTTGGTTAACTAATTACAAAGAATAACAAGGAATAATAGAAGAAAAGGGGAAAGTGAAACATAGACATTAAACCTTCTTCCTCTTCAACTCCTTCTCTTGATTCTTCTTTGCTTCTTCAATTTGGATCTTCAATTTGTGTAGCGCAAATACCCTAGAATATATTCAATAGATCTCCTTACGGATCGAGGAAAACCTACCAAATTAATCCCAAGATACTCAATACTACAACAAGTAGAGAGTAATCTCTAAGAAAATTGGAAAATCAAAGTATAGATCTCTCTCTAAGTTCTACCAAACCTCTAAAATTACTTAGCAATTAAGCCTAATCAAACCTCTATCCAACCTTTATCTAATGATAAAAATCCCAATATTTATAGATAACCAAAACAGGGGTAAAATAGTAATTTTACACAAAAATCACTAAAATCTCGGAACAGGGCGCCAAACACGGGCTCAGTGTATACGTAACACGGGCTCGGTGATGGGTTCATCACCGAGCGCGTGTTGACTCGGGCCGTGTTCTTCCTTCTGTATGGCCGTGTTCTTGAACCGAGCGCGTGTTCACTAGCTTTACAGGGAGTGTTCAATGGCTTGTTAGGGCGTGTTCTTGGACTGAGCACGTGTTCCTGGGCTGGTTTTGTGCATCTTTCCAGAAATTGCATATTTAGTCCCTGAATTTGCTCTTTTAATCAATTTACTCCACAAACTTCCCGAAAACAGAATTATCACAATTAAGTGCACAATTAACATATTTATCTCAATTTACTCTAATAAATCTCAACAATTATGCACAAATACCCTTCCAAAACATTACCAAATTTAGCGTTATCACTTACTATGTACAACTTTGTAATTGTTCTGTTTTGTACTAATTTCAGAACTGAAATTTTAATCCCCTGCCTCTTTCCCCTGTTTTTGCACTACCCGAGAGCATGCAAATTTTCCTTCTCAATTTTATTTCTTCAAATTGTCGTTCAGATTCCTTTTGCGTTCCATTTCCTTTCTATTTCTTTTCCTTTTCTTTTCAATTTTGCATGCCTATTAAGTCTTTTTATTTCTTCCTCCATTTTTATTTCCTTCAAACTTCTTTCTTTCTTATACATTTCATTTCATACTTATTTATCATTCTTTTATTCTTTCATTCTTTTTCTTCTTTCTTTCATTCAATTAATTTAATTCATTTTATTTTTCTTATTTTTGATTAGATTAGCATTATTTAATAATCTTATATTTTACATCATTTTATCCTTACTAATCTCTCTTTTCTTGTTTTGTAGGTAATGTGATTTCTTTCTCTTATTTTTTTTTTCTTGTTCTTTTAATTTCTTTACTAGATCGTTTGTAGTAGGACATTTTTAATTTTGTAATTTCTTTCTTTCTTTCTTTGTTTTGTTGTATTCTATCCTTCTTGATTGTTTGTTGAAGGTAAAACAGGAATCAATAGGCTTCGCTACAAAACCTGGAAATGCAAGTGGAACAATTGTCCAAGCAATTTTCGGAACAAGCAAAAAATTATTACTCCCTAAGAGCACCAAACAAAATTCCGTTGAATAAATCAAAAGATGAAGTTGTTAGGGAGGACAAAGCGAGCCTTATAAAAGTCATTGAAGAAGGAAGAAGCTCCAAAGAAGGGAACAAATAAGTTCCAAGCATGCTTGCTCGGAAACAAGATTTGTCTTTCTTCCCTTTCATTTTCCCGCTTTTATTGAGTCTTACTTGGTTTTTGGCGTTCTATATTTGTCTATATCGCTTTATTAGTGGCTGAATGTTCCGGAATAGGTTTTATTATCCTGTTTGTTATATTATTCCCGAATTTTCCGGATAGGGTTTATTTGTTTTATTTATTCACTTTTTAGATGATTTTATTTGTTTTTGCTCGGCATGAACTATTTGATTTATTTGGATTTTTGTGATTATCTTTTGTGTTCATAGTATACTTTCCCGTTTTAAATAAAATTTTCTTGTTTTTATTTTTCTAGTTTTTCGCACTTATTCCCGTTTTGTATTTATAGTTTTCTCGCACTTATTTATTTTTCTAAAATAAGTTGTGGGGTATTCGCTTTTACACCGAGGACAGTGTAATATTCAAGTTGTGGGATAGGTGTGTGCTCGTTTTATCTCAATTTGAAAATATTTTCAAAAAAATTGCTTAATTTTTCGATTTTTTCAAAATGATTAGTTTACTTGAAAAGATTATTTTGTGAACTTTGTTTAGAAATTTGATTTGCTTAGCTGATGATAGATATCGGTTGTTGATTGTTGAAAGTCTCGAGATTTGATTTAGTTCATTTTGTTGATACTTGATACGAGCATGATTATAGGAAATTCCTGAAACTCTTTTGACACAACTATTTTTGGTTGGTTGTTCCGATTAGTGGACTACTTTTGGACAGTTTATTTGAATAGTATTAAGTCTTTTGGGAGTGGAAATAACTTGTGTTTTCACTTGAAAATTCTTTGAGAGACTTGCCACACTTTTAATTTTCTTTGAATAAATTGTTGAATAAAAGGTTGTTTTGCATGTATCCTTTGCTACTTGAGCACCACTTCTTATGGGAATTGAATGCCCGGTGCCCTAAGGTCCTCGGGATCCGGGAGTCATCGGAGTGGAACTCGTTACAAGGGTAGTTAAAGTTGATATTGTTGAGAAAACAATAAAAACCTTAAATAAAAGAGAATAAATTGAATAAAAATTTACTTTTGAATAAGTGGCTTGTTTCTTGAGATTTGATTGTGATTATGTCTCGTTGTTGAAGTTTTTGATCGACCGAACCACTATTTGAGTAATTTGCTTTGAAAGAAAATTTGCTATTTGGATCACTAATTGAGATAGAGCACACACTGCACTCGGGATGCTTTTATGATCGTTTTTCGTATTTAAGTTAAAAATGATTTGTTCAATTTTGTATTTCTTGATTTAAACATGAAAACACTTGATGAGGCATAGAAGTGAATCATTCCTTAAACACTTTGTTTATAAGATCTTTGAAAGGTAAACTAGTTAGTTTGAAATTCTTTGAGAAAACATTTATGCACTTCTATTAAATGATTTGTTTGATTCAAAATTCCATCTTTGACAAGCAAAGGTTAAGTTGTGGGGTATTATGATAACGCTAAATTTGATAATGTTTTTGAAGGGTAATTGTGCATAATTGTTGAGGTTTAATAGAGTAAATTGAGATGAATTTGTCAATTGTGTACTTAATTGTGATATTTCTGTTTTCGGGAAGTTTGTGGAGCTAATTGATCAAAAGAACAAAGTTCGGGGACTAAATATGCAATTTCTGGAAAGATGTACAAATCCAGTCCAGCAACACGCGCTCGGACCAAGAACACGCCCAGCAAGAAGGCTGAACACGCCCTTCCAAGCTATGGAACACGCGCTCGGTGATAAACCTGTCACCGAGCCCGTGTTGCATATAACATTGAGCCCGTGTTGGTGCTCTGTATCGAGATTTTAGAGAATTTTGTGTAAAATTACTATTTTACCCCTGTTTTGGTTATCTATAAATATTGGGATTTTTACCATTATTTGATGTTGGATCAAGGCTGGATTAGAGTTAGATTAGAAGTTGGATTGGTTAGTATCTCACATTGTTTTAGATATTGAATATCATATTGGGTTTCTCTTCAATTTCATATATTTTGGTATAGAATTTGGGGAATTTTCTATTACTTTGATTGAATACTTTTGATTAGATAATTCCCTAGATTGTTTTAGTGAATAAATGTTTCTAGTTAGGTTATGAAATCTCTCCTTGGTCTATGAGGTAGAGTTTTGTGACTTGATCAAGAGGATTTTGAGCTACTTCAATCATTCAAGCTTCAAGGAGCAAGAAGAGGATTCAAGAAGAAAGTTGAGGTGTAAAGATCTTTCCGGATTCAATTGACAATTGGTTTTGGAATTATTTTCTTACCTTCTTCAAGTATTTTTGTTGATAACTCTTGTAATCTAGTTTACCAACCCAATAGGAACTCTCTTCTTCTACATTTCTTTAGAGTGAAGTGGTTGGTTTCATGTTATACTTTCACTATGAGATTGATCTATTGTGAGTTGATTGTTATGATTTCATTAACTTGAATTGAAATTTCAATTATGGCTTTGATTTGATTGTTTATCTTGAGTTGAGCTCTAATTCGATTTTGTGGTTCGGGTTAACACTAATTGTTAAGTCGGACCTTGGATATACGATTAGTGTTAGATTAGTTGGATTGTCTTCCTATTGATGTACCGGACCTTGGATGATTAGTATGGATTTGATCTTACTAATATATTCGAGTTGTTCTTCACGTATGAATTTCTTTCAACGACACGTATTGAGGAAGTTCATCCTTAGACTCGGATTTGGTGAAATTGTAATAATTGAATCATGATACTTGATTTTGTTGTGAAGTGTATCCTCCACTCTCTCTAATGTGTTTAGTGAGTTCTTCACATATTCAATATTATCTCATCCATGATTTTACTTTACTTGCTTTTAATTTGCTTTCTAGATTTAGAAATCAATCTTATCATTCTTGATATTGTTTGGTTTACTTGTTGAATGATCCTATTTCACAAATCATATTCATAATTAGTTTGTTTATATTTTCCACACTAGAATTTAATAGAAGTCCTAGGGAAAAACGATTTTTATAAATTTAAAATCCGAATACCACCTTATTTACTAAACTATTTCGATAGGTGCTCTGCCTAATTGAGTTATTTTATTAGTGACAAACCTATTTTAATCTTGAAGATTCTTATTATTTTTAGTATTATTTATTCGATTATTTATATTAATATCATATATAACTCAAATACACATCAATAACTCGGGTATGGTAGTAAGACGATTCAAATTCATAATTGCCTTAGATCGTTTGCAAACTGAATTATCGAACATTGTTCACCTTAATTAATCATACGTACCTCCTTAGAGATCTTAGTTAATAGTTTTCCATTCTTATTCTTATTATTCTTTAAACCAACATACTTGAATGGACACCTAGGACTAATTCCCCGAACCTTAAAGGTTGTCATAATTAGTAGAAACTAACCAGTTGTCACCAACGTTCTCGAGGATACGATATTTATAAATTTAAAATCGTGGTACTCCCGTGTTACTATCTGCATGCGATAGGTACTCTGTCTTAGTTGTATTTGATTTTGTGACACTGTTTTGTGAGATTATTTGCCTTATTTGATATTTATTTCTACTCACTCAAAACACACACCATATACCAACCTTGGTTCATTGAACCAAACAAATTAATAATATTTTGAAATATTCCAACAATCTCCCACCATTTTCAAAATAAACTTGTTAAATCAATTCTATAAGTTGTATGCATAGATAAAGGTATCTTGCAATTTGAACTTTTACTTAGTGAAAGATCAATTCATTAATATATCTAAACAAAATGGTAGTATAAACTTTGAACCAATTGTCTTTATTAATAAATTGTAGATACAATCACACATAAAACTTTATAGTCTTGTGTCTGTATCCTTCATGAGTGTATATAATAAAGCCTTTGAATTCTTGAAGGGACTAACTTCACACTCTTATAGGTGAATCTATATCAAGTATCATGTATCTATGACACTTTGACAAATTTTCTTGACTTTATCTTCCTTTGACAAGTTGTCCTATAGATTCATTAAAAATTTAAAATTCACCCTCCTTTCATTGAAGATACCAAGCATTAATCAGTCTCAAGATGAAAAATAAATTAAGCATAATGCTTGTAATTACACTAATGACATACTTTACTCTTTGAACTTGAGACTTGGCGTAGTGCTAGCGTTAAGTAGAGGTTCTATCATAAGTAATTTGTTGAAGTAGGCTTTGAACCATCCTTTTTAATCTTTATTTACAACTTTTGTAAATAAATATGTTAGATTATTACTTATTGCACATAATCTATAATTATAACAAAGAATAAATCTCTAAGCAACTATAGCAAAATTTAGATTCAAATTTCATATTACACATGCATGTGCTTTGCAAATTTCATAAACCATTCTGCTATTTTGTTTCTTTAATATCTTCAAAGGTTTCATTTGATTTTTTTTTTTAAAATGAATTCCTTCTTGCAATAGATAGTAAAATCTATCTTTTATATCCATAAGAATATCTACATATTCAAACTTACAAATTTGAATATAAGTTTTTCATTATGAACAACCTCACAAACTTTCTGATCAATAAGAAAGTTGAAAATTCCTTTGAATACCAATCAAAGATCAGTATCAACTTTCCTAGACTGAATCTTAGGAATATGACATTTTAACTATCAAATATATTTACAATAATCAAAATATTATCCTTTATATTACCTTTGTAGAATGAATTATTAACTTTTAATTTACCTCTCTTTGATATGAATATTTGTCCCGACTAGAATCCACAAATTCTCCTTCAAAACTTTTAACTTTCTATCATCCGATATAACTTTCCATCCTTGACTCTATTATTCCTATTTGCTATTATTGCCTTTACATTGTTAGAGAAAAATATGATAGATAGAAACATAAGAACAATAAACACTAACTGGCTTCAAGGCATGTATGAGATGTCACTTTCCTAAATGCAATAATTGTTCTATACAATCTGTCTTTAGGATACAGTGAAGATAACTAAAAGAGTGTTTGATAGTTTGCAGAATTTTAATAACTTTAGATAACGTTATTTTTTATATATCCTCAATATCAATATCGGACTATTTATAAACTTGAAAATGACTATGGTGTCTTTTGATCGATATGTATGTTTTGATAATATCTTTTCAAATAATATTTAAAGATAATATTATATTATTTTTACGAAGTGTCTTTAAAAAGACAAACTCTTCTACACCAACCACCAAACAGATGGTAAGTTTTCTTATACCAACCTTGGTTCAAATTTATAATATTTTGAAAATATTCCAACAGTAACTGCTGTCTCCAATATATGCCAAATTAATTATGGATTGTACTAAATCAATCTTCCTTCTATTGTTCTATGTGTATCCCCTATTCATCCTTTGTATATCATTCAAATTTGCATAAAATAAAGCCTCCCTCAAAACGTTAAAGTTCAATAAATATTATTTATTTCGGTTTGAAATATTACATTATGAACCCAATTTGCCTAAAATTTAAAATCTAACAGGGTGGCTCACGGATAGGACTAGATTCTCTAGATGGGACCAGCATGTTTCTTCATAGGACGGTTCATAATTGTTCAAATTTTATGGTTTAACTAATTAATCTTGTATGTACTGGGTATAAAAACCTTAGATCACATAACTTTTTATCTCTTGTTTTATGGAAAGAGATAGGAAACAAAACATATATTAAAAACTTTCAGCAAGATCACTTGAAATCCATATTGCAAGGACTTTGAACTTCAATATTGGAATTCAAATAGCTTCTGTGCATATTTATCACATAGTGGTGCACAAAAACTAATTTTAGCGTAAGAATGATGATATACCATTATTCCTAGTTGAATTATTTGTCAACAATAAACCCCATCAGGGACTTTCTCGATTTACTTTCCCCTAGTCCGACCATTCTGAACTCAAAACAGTGATCTCTGTTACTTTTTGTGTGAAAATAGATTATATCGTATATCATCACATATTAATATCAAAGAACATGCATGTCCAAAATGAGGGTCTTTCCTATCATAGTTAGGAGGCCAACTTCTGAGTGCTCTCTTACCTAATATTGCTTCAACAAACCTCATTTAAAGGATCAAAGATGAAATGAATATGGTAGGCCTCATTTAACTCTGGTTGAAGTGAAGAAGAACAGGATGATGTCTACATAGCTAAGGAATTCATTATAAATCATATTAATTCATAAAACAAATGTGCATACGATTTTATATAGGATATATGACAAGAGATCAAACTCCCATGTTTGACAGAAGTGTAATTTCATTCAAATGGTAGTTTAAACTGAATCTAGATGATCATACTTATAAAGGACATGTGTAAGCCTTTGAACCCTAATGCTTACGACCTTAACATTTGTTTAGCTTTAGCTGTATATGCATTTTTGACATCTTTCTTTGATAAGAATAAAACATCATAACTTTCTTTGCTGAACTTGTTCTTCCAATATACTATGAAGCTGCCTTCTTAATTGCTGTATTATTTGTGAATTAGATGCCAAAATTGTATCCAAGTTCTCTTTCTCAGATAGAAGTTTGTTTTTCTTTGTCTCTGCATCTGCAATCTCTGAATGATCTGAATAGTTTACACTGCACTGTAGTTTTGAGAAATTTGACTTGAGCTGAAAAACAAAATAAATTTAGATAACCAATTAAATCTTGAAGGTAGATAATATTATAAGATATTCACACCGTACTAATGTCATCAATAACTTTCACAAAGTTACCTAAATAACTCGTACCATTCTTGCTTTACTTTTTTTTTTTTTAGGTATATTTGATTTTTTTATTTAGTCTTTAACCACTTTTGTCTAGGATGTGACTCAAACCCATGATCATTTACATTTACAAGTGAAATCCTCATTTGTACCTTTTTGTCACTTATTTCTCTGTATAATGCATGACTTAGATGATTCTTCTCAAGCAATACATCACCATTAAAGCTTAACAATATATGTTTTATTGCTTCACACCAATTATACATGACTAATGAGTGTCAAATACAATGCATTTTGGGTAAAAATTGATGTTTGGGTTATCGAAGAAACATTTGTTTTCATATATAAAATAGACATCCAATCTAAATAATGAATAATACAAAGAGGTGATATGTTCCTTACCTTTAATTAGGTTAACCGCTCCTGAAAAAATATTTGACTATCCAAGTATAAAACTATATTACAAATAAGTTAACTAAATTAGCAAGCTAGCAATTGATTGACAATACAATATTCTAACAAATATTTTGATCAATTGATAGTAGAATATGCAGATAAATATTCTGATTGATTGACGATAGTATGTTCTATCAACCAATCAAATTTTATGCTGGTAAATTTGTAAGGATCAATTTGTCAACAAGAAAACTATGGTATTGAAGTAGCATGGATTTGGTGAAGATATCAGCCACCTGAAGGTTACTAGAAATGTGAGACAACATAATGACTTTATGTTCAAAGGGCTCTATGATGAAATGACAATCAAACTCAAAATGTTTGGTATGCTTATGTTAGATGGGATTAGAAGCAATATGAATACCACTAGTGTTGTCAGAAGACAATGGAGTTGGCTGAAGTTGTGGACCACCAAGTTCAGTGAGACTACCCTTAGCGAAATAATCTCAGAGCAGGCACCAGACATGTCATGATACTATGCCTCGTGTTGTACTTATATACATAGTTCTGCTTATTCCATTTCCAAGAGATAAGAACATCACCCAGAAATATACTCCAACCGGTAATGGATTTCCTATTATCCAAAGAAGCAGCCTAGTTGGCAGCACTGTAGCCTTGTAGTTGGGGTGACAAACCAGTAGATAAAAAAAAAAAAAAATCACACAATTAGGTGTGTCAATAACTAATAAATACTGAGTTCATTTTTCGTGGAACACTTTAGCGTAGTGAAAGTCATGCATAATCAAAAGAGTACTATAAAAGCAAGAAGGAAAACCATGTAAGCAGAAGAACTCTCAAAACCAATTTGAATCTTCAATGCCATCTTAATTAAAATTCTAGATATCCACTCTGCCATTCCATGGATAAAGCTGCATCAGTGAAGTTCTCTTAATCTATTTCACTTTCTTCTTTAGATTCAACTTAAGGAACTCAGAAATCAAGAACCACACAGAACAAAACCACAACATTTTCAGGAAATTGTTATTCTACAGGATGAAGTCATCGGTTATCAAACAATTTTTTATCTATTAAAATTACAAATCAATCAAGCTATTATATCAGCCTATTATGGTCATAGTATTTTATTTATGGGAACTGTGATCTTTTCATTGTCTTGTAGAGTGCTGCTGATTTACAAACAATAGCAAGATAAGAATTGAAGTGAAGCTAAACTATTCACACAATTTTCAACTTGCAAGGCGATGCTTCTCAAATTTCATAGATCAGTTCAAGCTACTAGAAAAATAATTTCACGTGGGAATACAAGCAGGCAAGAAGATTGTATTAAATTCAGAGTCACTGGATAGGTCCATAAGAGTTAGCATACCTCATTTGCACGAGCTTTCAGTTCCTCCAGTTGTAAAGACATATTAACCCCAAAAATATCTGTTTCAGCTCTAAAAGCTTCCATGTCTCGGCTTTGTGAAACATAAAAGTTTTCTTTCTCTTTCTCTGATTCCTCCAACTCTGAGACTTCATTCTTTAAATCTCTAAGTTCAGCCAATATTTTGCACATTCAGCAACAATATGATTAGTAAAAGGCACAGCCAATATATGAAAGAACACACCAATTCAAGTACATGGCGACACAGAATTTTTACAATTCTTAGGTGCTGCCCTCGAAAATTAATCAGGTCCAAATTCTCGTTCAACATGTACTAAAACTAACAAATTTGTCAAATATCAACTCCAAGAGAAAAAGGAAATAAAAAACGAAATGAACCAAAGTAAAATAGTGAAGGAAAAAAATAACAGACTATCCAATTTCGCTATGATGATCATGAGGATTAAAAAATTACCTGACATTTTGGATAATCTTTGAGTAAATAGATTCGAGGCTGTGAAGCTGGGAATTGAGAGAAGATACTATCAGGTGTTGCTTAGCAATTGTGCAATCGAGATTTAAGCATCGTTGTTCCGTTGATCTAATATTTGATAGCTTTGAAGCTAGCACCTGAGATTTGCAGATCTGAAGCTCCTTCTCTGCCTGTCACAATAATAATTTAACGAAAATCATTGAAATATAGTTTTAAGAGTCTCAAAAATAAGTAAATCGTTGGAGATCTACGCATTGAAATTGAACCTGGAGAAGAGAGAAACATCTGTTTCGAGTTTTCTCCATTTGCTCCACTCTCTCACGAAATTGCGAGGGAAGCGTCATGGCCAAAGGGAGTGGAATTTTGAAAATACCTGGGTTTTATACTTCTTTGGTTTAAGAGACTGGCTCCAAGATTGTGATAGTATGGCCTGCTAGTTTAGTTGGGCCTATTACATTATTACCCATTATTTCACTGCACCTTCACCCGTGTATCTATCTATACAAGAGACACATTCAACCTCGAATGCCCGAAATAAACTCTCAAATTTAAATATAAAATATAATATAATATTTATTATTAGTGGTAATATATGTATATATTTACTTTTAAATGTCATAAAAAAAATTTAATCACCTGTGCACATGTATTCGTAACTATGACGAGCCTAATTTTAAAAAAAAAAAAAAAAAAGTTAGAATAATATAAAATATTAGTTTATATTAAAACAAACAACCCATACAAAACATTAAAATAAATATAAATATTAGTTTATATAGAGTAATGGGTGAATTTGGTCACAAACAAATTTAGTCTTAAAATATATTTTTTTGACTTTTAAAGTCCCAAATTAACTTTTTTTACCTATAAAAATTAAGGTAGTTTTTCACACATTTCTTCAAAAAATTTTAAAATTTAATGATTTGTGTGTATTAAAATATAACGGTTTGGTCAAAGATATACAATGGAGTATGCTGTGGTTAAACTGATAACTAATTAAATAATTAACTGATCATTTGATATAGGAGAACCGACGTTTGACAATTGATCAGCTAGGGATTTAAGGTATTGACAATAAGAAGAACCATTTGCAAAATTCTCCATTTGAACATTGGAAAAATTCTTGTTCGTGGTAGAAAGCCTAAGAATTTTTATTGTTAAAGAAAATATCACTCAATTAAGTACAGACAATCTTGGTAGTAGAATCGCGTTCAAGAATGACGTTGAGGAGGTCTTCAAAAATTGTGCCATAAATCCATTGTAAAGCAACAATAAGGGACTAAAGAATGGGATCCGTATCTTGAAGAGAGGGTTCGATTTGACCGCTTCGGTAGGAAGAATAAAATCTAAGGCCTCACATGGATTTTAAAAAATTCATATCAAGTGATATATATATATATATATATATTGACACTTTTCAATATATAAAGTAAGTCAAATTGACCAAATTCAAATTCGTCCCTTAAATTATAAATTTTTTGTGATTTTATCTCTTTTCTTTTTTTTTGGAAAATTTTATTTTTTATTTTATAAATTTTGGTCAATTTCATCATTTCCGTTATTTTTTTTGTCAAACCGTTAATCAATTGTTATATTTAATAAAAATTATTTTATTAGGGGTAAAAATTTCATTTTACTGTTTTTTCTTAAAAAAAAAAAAAAACCCAAAATCAAAAATTTTCAGAAACCACCCTCACCGGCCTTAGCGTCTGACCGGACAGCTCCAACTCCCATCATTAGCGACGCCGTCGATAGTAAACCGTTGTTCGCGCCTAATACGGCAGCGCGCAACCACTGTGCTCTCTTCGAATAATCGACCTCGATATCATGCAGAGTGAGTCCCTGTCCTTCAATATCTATTTTATGTCCTCCTCCTCCTCCACCGCCACCGCCATTTTTCCAGATCTGATCATCTGCAAGGAGTATTTTCGGCAGGTGATTTTTCTCGTTAGATATCTCCACATTAACAGAGGAAATCCGAGCTACTGCATCTTGAACCGGAATTTGGGCGTCCATCACGTTGGAAGGTAAAAAAAAAAATCTCAAAATTTAAATTTAAGACAAAAAGAAATTAACAAGGAAGGAAACAACGAAATGAAGAAGTACGATGGAAGAGAAAGCAAGTAGTAAAGTATTTGGATATGGAAGGAGTGTGGCTTGCACACGCCATTGGAGCTTCTGTATATATAGTAGTCGAGAAAGATGGAGACAGACATTGATCAGTTGAGCATTTTCAGGGAATAAACACTTCTCGTTTCAAGGAATCTGATGGTAATTGGCGGTGGAGGGGATGGTGAGGGTGGTATCTGGAAATTTTTTATTTTGAGTTTTTTTTTTTTTTTTTTAAAGAAAAAACAGTAAAATGACATTTTTACCCCTGATAAAATAATTTTTATTAAATATAACAGTTGACTAACGGTTTGACAAAAAAAAATTAATGGAAATGATGAAATTGGCCAAAATTTATAAAATAATGGATGAAATTTTCCAAAAAAAAAGAAAATGGATGAAATCACAAAAAATTTATAATTTAAGGGATGAAATTTAGCCAATTTACCTATAAAGTAACTTTAATGAAGTTTGTGATATTTGGAAGTTAGAGCAAGATGAGGAAAATTTGAAGTAGGTTTCGGTTCATATATGGAAGAGCTAGCCCTAGGAGAGATTGAAAATGAAAAAATAAGAGAGAAGGGATTTAAGGAGAGAGAAATTTCTTACTTTGTAGCTATCATACCATGAAAAGAAATATTGGTCGTGAATGTATATTTAAATTTAAAGATAATTCATTCGTCAAAAACCAGAACTAAAGATAATAATTTTAATAATATCAAATATTTAAGAATAAGGGAAATATATATCTAATAATATTGGATGTCTCTAATACTTTTAAAAATAGAGCAAAACATAAAGTGATTTTAAAAAATAGAATTACTTTAATAAAAACTCTCTAATTTATCATTATTTTTTTTAAAAATTAATTTAATATAAATTTAATCATTTTTATTAACTTAAAGAAATGAATAATATTTTAATTTTTCATCATCTTCCTTGACTGTTTGTGAATAAAAGTATTGATAAAAGAAGGATTTGATGGGCACTTTACTTTTCTTCTTTGAAACAAATGTTTCGTACTATATAACAGCAAAATAATATATTGTTGGAATCATCTTTGTAAGAACTATTTAATATTTTATCATATATATCAATTATATAAGATCAGAGTACAAACTTAAATTTATCATAACCCCTAAAGGTGACCAATCCACATTCGAGGATTTCATTCCCTTAACAATGATTTGGCAATCACTTTCTAAGATCACTCGCAAGCAATGAGCGGCAACAACTATCAAAAGCTTCGCCATAATGCCAACAATTCAACAAGTGTGACTGAAGATAGCAATCTCATACATTCAGCTCCAGCTAGCTGAAGGGTCCCTTGATGATCCCGTAACATAAAACCAAAACCTGCAACACCATTCTTATATGTTGCATCAGTGTTTAATATTATTGGGTTAAACCCAAGTTTGACCCAATTTATTTGTCAAATTACACACCTGGCTCATACATCAAAATCATTGCACAAAATGGCTTCATCGCAGCCAAGATCTACGTCTTTAAACTGAAGTCGCATTTTGAGAATGCAACTTACTAAAAATAGAAGTCGCATCTCCGGAATGCTACTTCACCTTTCCATTAATAGAAAGTTGCATTCCGAAAATGCAACTTCCGTATAAATTTCACACTAAGTGAAACGACGTCGTTTTATGTAAATGAAACGGTGTCGTTTGAGTTCGTTTAGCAGATGTGACTTCAATATTAATTTAAACGACGTCGTTTTGTAAAGTTGCATTTGCAAAATGCAACTTCCGTATAAATTTCACAACTAAATGAAACTACGTCGTTTTGTACAATTATTTTTCTTATAAAATATGAAATATTAATATTAATTTAAAATCTTTAAAGGAAAAAAATACAATTTAAGAATTAAATTCATATTAAGACTCGTTTGTTTAATAATTTATTATTTAACGTCTTCCATATATATGGTTTAGTAGTTTTACTTCAAATAATTTTTTTAATAATAGATTATTTTTATTATTAATATTTATCCTATTAGAGTTTGAGTTTAGATTTACTGTTGAATTTTAAAGGTTTATGTATATTACAAAATAAGGACAATTCAACTAAGATATGTGTATATTGACTACACTTCAAATTTTTCAAAAAATGTGTACTCGTAAAATCTTGTCAAATTATTACTCTCAATCTAGAAACAAAATAAGGACAATTCAACTAAGATATGTGTATATTGACTACACTCCAAATTTCTAAAAAAACGTGTACTCGTAAAATCTTGTCAAATTATTACTCTCAATATAAAAACAAAATAAGGACAATTCAACTAAGATATGTGTATATTGACTACACTCCAAATTTTTAAAAAAACGTGTACTCGTAAAATCTTGTCAAATTATTACCCTCACTATAAAAACAAAATAAGGACAATTCAACTAAAATATGTGTATATTGACTACACTCCAAATTTCTCAAAAAACTTGTACTCGTAAAATCTTGTCAAATTATTACCCTCAATATAAAAACAAAATAAGGACAATTAGATATATGTGTATTGACTACACTCCAAATTTCTCCAAAAAGGTGTACTCGTAAAATCTTGTCAAATTATTACTCTCAATATAAAAACAAAATAAGAACAATTCAACTAAGATATGTGTATATTGACTACACTCCAAATTTCTCAAAAAACGTGTACTCGTAAAAATCTTGTCAAATTATTACTCTCAATATAAAAACAAAACAAGGGCAATTCAACTAAGATATGTGTATATTGACTACACTCCAAATTTATCAAAAAGCTGTACTCGTAAAATCTTGTCAAATTATTACCCTCAATATAAAAACAAAATAAGGACAATTCATAGAAGAAGTTGGTAAACTCTTCCAAGCTGGCTGCTCGTACAAAAAAGGTTGGTATGCTAGAAAGACAACTATTGAACTTCTCTATGGCTCATGGAATAAAATTTTTTCTCTTCTTCCAAAGTATATGAGAGCATTAGAAGATGCGAATCCGGGAACCATTGTTCACTGGAAACATCATCAAAGTAGCGCGGAAATTGATTGATGTGTAATTTGAGTTATAAATAAATAATAAAAATAATATAAATAATCGAATAAATAATACTAAAAATAATAGGAATCTCTAAGATTAAAATAGGTTTGTCACTAATAAAATAACTCAATAAGGCAGAGCACCTATCGAAATAGTTTAGTAAATAAGGTGGTATTCAGATTTTAAATTTATAAAAATCGTTTTTCCCGAAGACTTCTATTAAATTCTAGTGTAGAAAATATAATCAAACTAACTATGAATATGATTTGTGATTAAGGATCATTCAACAAGTAAATCAACCAATATCAAGAATGATAAGATTGAATTCTAAATCCTAGAAAGCAAAGTAAATGAACAATGTAAGGAATAAGGCAAGTACAAAGGTTGGGAGGAATTCTTTGTAAAATATAGGTGAGATAAGAGGATACAAAATACCAAGTATAGGATAATCTTGGATCTAGTATCATAGCTCCACCAAAATCAAGTCTAAAGTAGAATCTCTTCCATACGGTTCGTGGCAAGAAATTCCTAGATTAAGAACACTTGAATGTTGACAAGATCAAATCTCCCATCAATCATCCTGGTTCCGGTCCATCAATAGGAAATTAATCACATCAACTTGGCACTAATCGTATATCCCGGTTCCGACCTAACAATTAGTGTTAATCCGAAAACCACAATCTCACATCAAGACTTGTGCTAAAGATAAAATTCAGATCTAAAGTCATCAATGAAATTGCAATTTGAATTAATAAAACCACAATCATTCAATCCAAGAACATCACAATATCTCAAGTAATTTGTAAAATAAAACCAACCAAATCTACCTATAAGAAATGTAGAAATGAGAATTCCTAAGGTTGGTTAACTAATTACAAATAACAAGGAATAATAGAAGAAAAGGGGAAAGTGAAACATAGACATTAAACCTTCTTCCTCTTCAACTCCTTCTCTTGATTCTTCTTTGCTTCTTCAACTTGGATCTTCAATTTGTGTAGCCCAAATACCCTAGAATATATTCAGTAAATTTCCTTACGGATCGAGGCAAACTCACCAAATTAACCCCAAGATACTCAATACTACAACAAGTAGAGAGTGATCTCTAAGAAAATTGGAAAATTAAAGTATAGATCTCTCTCTAAGTTCTACCAAACCTTACAATGACTTAACAATTCAGCATAATCCAATCTTAATACCAGCCAATCTAAATAATGCTAAAAATTCTAGTATTTATAGATCTATTAAACCAGGGGTAAAATCGTCATTTTGCATAAAAAAAAATTCGCCAGAGCACCCCTTACGGGCGTAGCCCTCTATTCCTAAACGGGCGTTTAGAAGCAGTTACGCCTTACGAGCGTTTGATACAGAGTGCCACGGGCGTAAGGTAGACAGTTAATTCCTATGGGCGTAATGCACACAGGGCAACGGGCGTTTACTCTGCTACGGGCGTAAGAAATTGTCCACGGGCT
Source organism: Cynanchum wilfordii (assembly GCA_025388415.1). NCBI lineage: Eukaryota > Viridiplantae > Streptophyta > Magnoliopsida > Gentianales > Apocynaceae > Cynanchum > Cynanchum wilfordii. The sequence goes on from JAHSUH010001404.1 coordinate 31,343, forward strand.
TTGCACTTTTGCACTTTTGCCTCTGAATTTATCTTTTTTCACCAATTTGCCCCGGAAGTTACCTGAAACAGAATATTTGCAATTAAACCCATAATCAATCAATTTATCTCAATTTAATACAATTATCATCACAAATCATGCACAATTTATATCTCAAATCATAATCATATTTGATGTTATCATTGATAAAATATTTCTCTTCATGTTTTGGTGTTTTAAACCGTGCATAGATGGTTTTAATGCTTGTCGTCTAATGATATCTATAGATGGTACTTTTTTAAGAGGAGCCTACAAAGGGGTTTTACTTGTTGCAAGTGGATGGGATGCCAATAATCATGTTTATCCGCTTGCATTTGTCATTGTTGATGAAGAGTCTACGACTAGTTGGAGTTGGTTTTTGCGATTGCTAAAGCGACATGTTGTGCTTGAAAGAACCATTTGCTTGATTTCGGATAGACATAAGGGAATTTTAAGTGTTGTTAATCGTCACTTTGAAGGGCAACCCCCCCATGCTAGTGCATATATTTTTCTTGAGGCATGTGAGAGCAAATTCTAAAGTCGCCTTCAAGATGAAGAGTCTACGGCTAGTTGGAGTTGGTTTTTGCGATTGCTAAAGCGACATGTTGTGCTTGAAAGAACCATTTGCTTGATTTCCGATAACTCGATTTTATATCGTGTTTTTATACATTAATTGTGTTCAATTCAAGTTAATTATGGAGTTAATTGGAATTAATTAAATGGAAATTATGCAAATTTGCTCGGTTTTCAATTTCATAAGTTTCGGGGACCAAAATTGAAGAAATGAAGAAATCGGGGACTAAATTGCAATTTTTTCTCAACATGGGCGTGTTGAGGAAGCTAAACACGGGCTTAGGGCGTGTTGAAGAGCTGAACACGGTCTCGGGGGCGTGTTGGAGACACGCGACACGGGCGTGTTGAAGGCAGAATGGCGTTTTTCAATGTCCCACATGGAAATTTTACCTCTTTTCACCTCTATTTCACTCTTATATATAGTTGCACTCCCCCAGTTGTTGAAGCACACCGGAATCACTCGGAACAGGAGCATTTCCGAGTTCCTAGCCCATAGGAATTTCGTGATAGGCTCTAGTCGAGATCAGTTTTCATTTTTCTTTCTTCTCGAGTGTAGGGTTGAGCCTCCACCATAAGGGATACCCTATAATTTAGTTGAGGGGAGTGATAGTTGAAGATCTTCGAGACGGGATAAGGATCCCAGAGTACGAGTCTCTGGCGAGGTCCTGGAGGATTAAGCCAGTCCGTGGAAGCAGTGAGAGCAACACGACAACTTTCTCGTTCCTTTTCTTTTCGTTCTTGTATTTCTTTTCTTTTATATGTTATGATTCTGTGTCCTAAGATACTCTTTATTTTGATTGATTGATTAATGTTTTATATATTCCTAGGAAGGATATGTTTTAATATACATTATGAATTGCTTATTGTTTTACGCTTTCGATTTAATTCTCGTATTGAGTTATGCTATGAAACTTAGGTTGATGCATGATACTACAATAGTTAATTGAATTGACGGTTTGTTAATGAGTCCCCACCATAGGAGATTTAATAGATTGCCAGATTAGGACTAATAACTTGTGGCCACCATACTGAGGTTAGGAAGCCTAATAATCTTGGGTTTGGAATCAATGCAAATCTTAAGATTATGTTGTTGAATTGACGCCTCAATAGCTAATCTAAAAAGGTTTAGGATTACTTGCAACCACCATATTGAGGTAATCATTCTAGATAACTCGGGTATGGTAGTAAGACAATTCAAATTCATAATTGCCTTAGATCTGCTTGCAAGCTACACATTCGAACATTGTTCAACTTAATTAATCATACGTATTTCATTAGAGATATTAGTCAATTATTTTCCATTCTTATCTTTATTATTCTTTTACTCAAACATATCTGAATTGAATGGACACATAGGACTAATTCCCTGAACTTTAAAGTTTGTCATAATTGGTAGAAACTAACCAGCCGTTACCAACGTTCCCGAGGATACGATATTTATAAATTTAAAATCGTGGTACTCCCGTGTTACTATCTGCATGCGATAGGTACTTTGCCTTAGTTGTGTTTGATTTTATGACACTGTTTTGTGAGATTATTTGCCTTATTTGATATTCATTTTTACTCACTCAAAACACACACCAATTTCAGATAGACATAAGGGAATTTTAAGTGTTGTTAATCGTCACTCTGAATGGCAACCCCCCCATGCAGTGCATAGATTTTGCTTGCGGCATGTGAGAGCAAATTCTAAAGTCGCCTTCAAGAAGAAAGATTTGACAGACTTGATGTATAAGGCTAGGATCGAAACAAATGTCAATAAGTTCAATTCTATTATGGAGGAGATCAAAATGAGAAATATTGAAGCCTACAACTACTTGATGTCAATAGATCAAGAAAAATGGACTCTTGCCTATGATGGAGGTTTCAAGTTTGGATGCATGACCACTAATTTAGCTGAATCTCTCAATAGTGTCTTGAAAAAATGTCGTGCTCTACCCCTTAGTGCTTTGGTTCAATTTATCTATAAAAAATTGGTTCAATACTTCAGCCAGCATAGAGAAGAGGCACGTCACACTAAACATCCGTTTCCTTCCGTAATTTGGCGAAAGTATATGAAAAATGAATCAAAGTCTCGAGTTCGGAAAGTTGAACAACATAATATCCAGCGAGGTATATTTGGTGTGCATACACCATTTCGAGGAGATGGTAGAGGTAATAATTCTTATACAGTGGATATCAATGATAAATCTTGTACTTGCAACAAGTGGTCAAATTTGGGCATTCCGTGTTCCCATGTATTTTCCGTATGTCGCCATAGGGGTTGGGATCCAACTTCTTTTGTTATGGATATCTATTCAAAAATAAATTATAAGTTGGCATATGAAGCTGATCTATACCTATTAGCAAATCAAGATTTATGGAATGAAGCACCTTTTCGCTTGGAATATTACAAACCAAACATGAAGGGTAATCAATCAGGTCGTCCACGAACAAGGAGGTATTGTGGTTCAATGGATGCTAGAAATCCAGATTCACCTCCAAGATGTGGTGTACTTGTCACAAGGCTGGACATAATAGGAGGACATGTGCTAATCATAATCCTCAAGAATAAATAATTCTTGTTTTGTAATTTACCTTTTCCGTAGAACTATTTTCAATATTGTTGTAAAATTGTTGATGATATATTTGGTTAATCATCTATGTAACTTTTGGTTATTCTAATTGCATATTAAGTCTCGTTTGCTTAATAATTTATCATTTAACGTCTTCCATATATATGATTTAATAGTTTTACTTCAAAAATTTCTTTAATAAGAAATTATTTTTATATTAATATTGAATTTACTATTGAATTTTAAAGTTTAAGATTTCAATTTTACTTTTAGATTTACTATTGGAATTTAATTGTTTTTTTTTTCATTTACTATTTATTTAAAGTAATAAACATTTGAGTGTGGAAAAAGTGATATTGAGTGCGGAAACATTTTTTATTTAAAGTAACGTTTGTGAAATGAAACTTTACATTATTAGAAATGTGTGACTTTTCTTAATATAAAAATAATCTGTTATTAAAAAAATTATTTGAAGTAAAACTACTAAATCATATATATGGAAGACGTTAAATAATAAATTATTAAACAAACAAGTCTTAATATGAATTTAATTCTTAAATTGTATTTTTTCCTTTAAATATTTTAAATTAATATTAATACTTCATATTTTATAAGAAAAATAATTGTACAAAACGACGTCGTTTCATTAGTTGTGAAATTTATACAGAAGTTGCATTTTGCAAATGCAACTTCACAAAACGACGTCGTTTAAATTAATATTGAAGTGGCATCTGCTAAACGAACTCAAACGACACCGTTTCATTTACATAAAACGACGTCATTTCACTTAGTGTGAAATTTATACGAAGTTGCATTTTCATAATGCAACTTTCCATTAATGGAAAGGTGAAGTAGCATTCTGGAGATGCGACTTCTATTTTTAGTAAGTCGCATTCTCAAAATGCGACTTCAGTTTAAAGACGCAGATCTTGGCTGCGATAAAGCCATTTTGTGCAATAGTTTTGATGTATGGGCCAGGTGTGTAATTTGAGAAATAAATTGGGTCAAACTTGGGTTTAACCCAATATTATTAGCTAGCCAACATTCAGTGATTGCCACAATAACCTGGTCGTATGTAATGCTATAACAATATTGGTAGTATCTAGCTTACAAAACATATATTCTTGTAACATAGTCAACCTTTTTTTAACAACAGCAGGTGGAGATTGGGCTGCACCCTAGAAAATTTGCAGATTTCGAGCATTCCAAAGGGCCCATAAAATTGCCACCACTTTTGCTGTAACTTCGGACTAAACTCCCTCATATTCATTCGCTAAATATAAAAAAATCTAACCATGATGTAGCTTTTAGGTGTACGTAGAATTGATGGAGGGAGTCCAAAACTATACCAGACTTATTTATTTAGCAAAAGTGTAAGAAAGAAAAAGGTGATGATCACTTTCAATCTCCTGCTTGCACTTTGGATAGTTAGCATTTGTTAATATACCCTGTTTCACCTGATTTGCTTTCTTGGGAAGGGAAATGGTGCACACACGCAAAATGAAATTTTGGGCCTTAGGGGGTACTAGGATATTTCGAGATGTTGATACCCTCTCTTGCCAAAGCTGCTAATTTTGAAGGGCAACAAAATATGTAGATGCCACTGTAAACTCTCCGTTTGGGGTGTGATGCCATACCAGTGTGTCCTCTCCACCATTAGAACAAATAGAGGTAGCTAAAATAATATCACAATCATGTTTGCAGAACAAAACGTCAACCAAATTCCTCCGCCACTACCCATGTTCAATTAGATTCGCCACCATGAGTCTTTCGTGCAAGAAGCAGCGTGTAGTTATAGCCTTGAATGTAACCGATGTACTGAGTCGGGGGTTGTCAAAAGCTTTCACTATACAACCATTTCCAATCCTCCAACACATGCCTTAAAAGAGCAGATCCCTACCTTTGACTAGGGAATGCAAAAGGTATGAAGGAGAGGGGTCTAATTTCGCTGAACTAAAATTAACATTGTGAAAATAGCTTACCTTCAACGCTAAAGTCGCCAAGTAATTTGGAAATTTAAAGACCCGCCATCCTTGTTTAGCAACTAAGGCTTGGTTGAACAATTCCAAATCCTTGAAAAACCCAAACCACCATCCATCTTCTTCCTGCAAATGGTATCCCATGATACCTAGGCCATCCCTTCTTTGTCTCCCAATCCCAACTAAAACCTACGAATATATTTTACTAGCTCTTGGATAATACCCTTGGGAGTATTATATAGAGACATGAAATACGCGGGTATAGATTGCAGAACGGATTTAATCATAATTTTCTTCCCCCTTTTTTATAAGAATTTTTCTTTCCAACCATGGAATTTCTTCCATACCCGATTAGAAAGGAATGAAAATACTTTTTTTTTTTTTTTAAACTCCGTATAATATAAGGCATTTCTAGGTAAGTACCTTGACTATCATATTCTTTCATATTAAGCGAATGCAGATACTCAACTCGTCTGCCTATTGCCATGTACTTAGAAAAGAAGATTGATGATTTCTAGAGGTTTATTTTCTGTCTAGAAGCAACTTCATATGTAGTCAAAATATCACCCAAGGCCTTCACACAATCCCTTGATCCTGCATATATAATAGAAAATCATTAGCAAAGAAACTATGTGAGATAATTGGGGCCTCCTTCCCCATTTGAACCCCTTTCTAATGACCATCCAACATTGATTTCTTAATAAGACACGAAAGTCTTTATACATAAAGGATGAAAAGGTAGGGAAAGAGGATCCCCTTGCCTTAAACCCCTCGTCGGCAAAAATTTAATTAGAAGAAAGGCTTTCAGTAATCAAAATCCGAAAAGAGACAATAGAAACACATTTCATAATAAGACATATGAAATCGTCCAAAAATGCTATTTTTTGTATTACCCAATCCAAATACTTCCATTCTATACAGTCATAGGCTTTAGACATATCTGCTTTAACTGCAAAAGTATGAGAATCTTTGCCCCCCAAACCTTTCTGTAACTAGGGAAAGCCTTTTGTGGCCACAATAATATTATTAGTTATTAGATGATTATTAACAAATGCACTTTGGGAAGGGTGTATAAGTGAAGGAAGCAAAGATTTCATTCTATTCACAATAAATTTTAAAATAGCCTTGTAGACCACATTACATAGACTAATTGGGCGGAAATCACTCATAGTCTCCAAGCTTTTTGACTTAGGAATAAGAAAAACACTGTTATCATTCAATTCACCAATATTCATTTCCCCATGTAAACACTTTAAAATGATAAAAGTGATAGATATCCTTACCTACAACAAGGCTAATATGTTTGATAAAACGAGGCATGGATTCTTCCAAAGCCTGGTGATTTTGAAGGTTGAATTGTGTGAAAGACATCCAACACTTCATAATTTGCAAATGACAAAGACAACCTCTGCTATTCCATATTCGAGAGTGTGCCAAAAGATGCTCCATTAAATAGCTCATCCAAATCTACATCAGTTTGTTGAGTAGTGATTAAGTGCATTTGTTAATAATCATCTAATAACTAATACACCCTTCCTAAAGTGCATTTGTTAATAATCACTTATACACCCTTCCCAAAGTGCATTTGTTATCATATGTGTTGATCCTTTCTTATATGATCCTCACTTTCCACCATTTACTAGTTCCGCCTCCATTAATGCTTCTCCTTCTCACAAGACTTGAGTAGCTACTAATAGTGCAATTGGTGATATTTCTCATGCTTCTGTTTCCATAAATGATGTTTCCCCTCCTTCTTTTGTACGTGGTCATCCCTACTCCTCACGGTTGCAGATCCTACATCATCACGCTATACATAAAAGCTGATCCCCCCAATGTCCTTATTATTATAAAAGCTGCATTAATCAATTCCAACCTGTCTAGGTGATTTAGATTGATATTTTGAAATAGGTTTACTAGGAACAACGAGAACATATAGAGTAGATGTTGTGGAAGAGCATTTTCCTACTTGTGCCTTAAGGTGAGTCCCTTTGGCCAAGAGTTCACTCACTACTTGTGCCTCAAAGTCATCATGAAGAGCTATCAAGAACTGAACAAGAAGTTGCCCCTCTTTATGAATTATATTATTGATAACGCTAAATTTGATAATGTTTTGGAAGGGTATTTGTGCATAATTGTTGAGGTTTATTAGAGTAAATTGAGATAAATATGTTAATTGTGTACTTAATTGTGATAAATCTGTTTTCGGGAAGTTTGTGGAGTTAATTGATCAAAAGAGCAAAGTTTAGGGACTAAATATGCAATTTCTGGAAAGATATACAAATCCAGTCCAGAAACACGCGCTCAGACCAAGAACACGCCCTTCCAAGCCATTGAACACACCCCGACAAGCTAGTGAACACGTGCTCAGTCCAAAAACACGGCCAGAAAGAAGGAATAACACGGCCATAGTCAACACGCGCTCGGTGATGAAACCGTCATTGAGCCCGTGTTACGTATACCACTGAGCCCGTGTTTGGCGCTCTGTTCCGAGATTTTAGAGATTTTTGTGTAAAATTACTATTTTACCCCTATTTTGGTTATCTATAAATATTGGGATTTTTACCATTAATTAAGGTTGGATTAGGTGGGATTAGGTGGGATTAGGGTTGGCTTGTGGATTAGTTTCTCATATTGTTTTTAGATATTGAATATTATATTGGGTTTTTCTTCAATTTCATATATTTTGGTATAGACTTTGGAGAAATTTCTATTACTTTGATTGAATAACTTTGATTAGATAATTCCCTAGGTTGTTTTAGTGAATAAATGTTTCTAGTTAGGTTATGAAATCTCTCCTTGGTCTATGAGGTAGAGTTTTGTGACTTGATCAAGAGGATTTTGAGCTACTTCAACCATTCAAGCTTCAAGGAGCAAGAAGAGGATTCAAGAAGAAAGTTGAGGTGAAGAGATCTTTCCGGATTCAATTGACAACTGGTTTTGGAATTATTTTCTTACCTTCTTCAAGTATTTTTGTTGATAATTCTTGTAATCTAGTTTACCAACCTAATAGGAACTCTCTTCTCCTACATTTCTTTAGGGTAGAAGTGGTTGGTTTTATGTTATGCTTTCACTATGGGATTGATCTATTGTGAGTTGATTGTTATGATTTCATTAACTTGAATTACAATTTCAATTATGGCTTTGATTTGATTGTTTATCTTGAGATGAGCTATGATTCGATCTTGTGGTTCGGGTTAACACTAATTGTTAAGCCGGACCTTGGATATACGATTAGTGCTAGGTTAGTTGGATTGTCTTCCTATTGATGTACCGGACCTTGGATGATTAGTAGGGATTTGATCTTACTAATATATTCGAGTTGTTCTTCACGTATGAATTTCTTTCAACGACACGTATTGAGGAAGTTCATCCTTAGACTCGGATTCGGTGAAATTGTAATAGTTGAATCATGATACTTGATTTTGTTGTGAAGTGTATCCTCCACTCTCTCTAATGTGTTTAGTGAGTTCTTCACATATTCAATATTATCTCATCCATGATTTTACTTTACTTGCTTTTTATTTGCTTTCTAGGATTTAGAATTCAATCTTATCATTCTTGATATTGGTTGATTTATTTGTTGAATGATCCTTATTCACAAATCATATTCATAATTAGTTTGATTATATTTTCCACACTAGAATTTAATAGAAGTCTTAGGGAAAAACGATTTTTATAAATTTAAAATCCGAATATCACCTTATTTACTAAACTATTTCGATAGGTGACAAACTTATTTTAATCTTAAGATTCTTATTATTTTTAGTATTATTTATTCGATTATTTATATTATTTATATTAATATTTTATAACTCAAATTAACACATCAATTATCAACATTACTCTAAAGTGCCACGGGTTTTATGAGTGCCAACTGATCCCAAAGGTTAGAAGACATTTTGGAATAAAATTCTTGAATACCCGTATCCTTTTGTAGAACTATCCCGATATCATACTCCAATTAATACTATTTTGCAAAGTTTAATTGTGTATACAATCGTGCCAAGTGATCCCAAACCTGTTTTGCAATCTCATACTTAGCTAATTGCATTTCAATAGAATGCTCAATAGAGTAATTAACCCAAGTCAAAAATTTTGAATTATTTACTTCCCAAGCATATAATATTGCAACATAATTTTCATCTTTATCATTTGCATGTTTGCTAAATACACCAGTAACATAATTCCACGTTTTCTTTTCAAGAAATTTCTCATCACATAACTCCAATATGAGTAATTGGTTCTATTATATTTAATCTAACACTAATATATTGCAGTGAATCATCACTTTCAACAGCCTTTATCAACTAGCAAACGAGTATCTAAATATTGAAATATAATGCAAATCAAACAAAGTAAACAAACCTTCGAAAGTGTGTGAATTGACAAATCTAATGATGAATTCCTCAATCATTCAAAATCTACCTCTTAAAACATTGTGCAAGAAAATCCAAATTACTCTAATGTAAATGAAATCCCAAGAAGTGCGGTATGGATTCTCAAAACAAATTTTGGATCTACAAAGAAGATGAATGAAATATAAAATTCTCCTATCAAATTTTTAATCAAACATCTCATAATGTTGCTTTGATACCATATGAGAATTGAAGAAAAAGTTGAAAGAATAAAAACAATGGCTAGGATTTCATAATCATTCAATAATAAATTAGAAAAGAAATAAGAGTATATATATATATATATAGTGGACAATGTAAAAAGACTAAAAAGACTATTGTACTCTTATGAGGAATAATGAATAACGAAAGTAATGTATACTCTAACAATTTTAAATATTCTATTTTTTTTTTTTTTTTTTGAGAAATTCTAACTTCTAGCCTGAAATATTCTAAACAATTATTGATAAAATATGTTTGGATATTTGCCCCAGATGTAGATCTTGTGGATTACGTCCATCTAACCAACTATTTTTTTTTTTTTAAACTCATTTTTAATTCTTAATATTCAGTTTTTGATATCAATCAAGCTTCGTATAGTTAAAATTTTCAATGCATGTGTTCAAGTATATATTTTTTATTTTGCAAAAATCTTGACAATGTGTTTTTTTTACTTATTTTCGAAAGTATATTAATTTAAATTTTAATATTTAAATGTGAAATTTTTAAAACTCGATAAGTTTACTTTGAAATTCAAAGTAGAAGTTGCAGTTACAGGTTGGGCAGTTGCAGCATCAGTGGAAAAGGGATTCTTAATAAGATTCAAATAAACCTCAATATCATTTTACATTTTGCTTTCAACATGTGTTCTTTGTCTCTCCTTTAAAGAAAAAAAATGAAAAATGAAATATGCTAAAAAAAAAAAAAAAAAAAAAAAACAATCCAAAGACACATTTTTTACAAGTTTTTTATAGATATTATAATATTCACACATCTCCTTATTATTATTTTTTTTTTTAAGAAAAAGACAAGAAAAATTGAAAAAGAAATACCTCCACCAGAAGCCCACCACAGAACTACACCCAAAGGAGAAAAAAGAAAAAAAAAAAAAAAAAAGAAGAAAGAAAATTCAATCAAGCTATTTTTTACAACTCAGCAGAGCATGAGAGACAGATTCACGTGCTAATATACGTGTAAAATGGGGTTCCCAGCTTAATCTTTCCAAACCTGACCTTGTCATTTGGTCTCAAAAAGCTAACCCTACAAAATCACTGTATTAGGGTACACACCACCCATGTTCTATTGCTGCAGAAAGTTCCCAAACACTCCACAGTCAGTTTTGGTGCTCCTCATGTGCCCATATATATACTTTTATATATATATACATACACATATTTATAGTACGTCATCTGTTAAAATCAATTTCCTAATTTTAGTTTATAAATGTTCCTCCATTAATTTAAACTTAAAATTATTGTGTTTTATGAAAATAAAAGCTTTAGTTTATTTCTTATTTCATGTTATACTCCTTTCGACTCGAATTTATAAATTTTTTAGAATCATTGTGACTATTACTATTTGAGTAATATTTATCTTTTCGTCAATAAAAAATTTATTAGGATAAAATTGAATACTAAATTATAAGTTTTACAAAAATAATATTAATGAATGCACAAGTTAACTTAGTATAAATTTTTTACATGCATATACACAAGAAAAAAGACATAATATTTATACTATGGACCTAGGAGAAGTTTCTTAGATATAATATTTTTAGTAAAGAAAAATACAATTAGATTTTATTGAGATCACTATATACACTTAATTTTTTTATTATTATATTTTTAAATCGAGCAATCTGGAATTGCAAGACATAATTATAAAGCATAAATCTTGTATTTAAAGCAATGAATAAATTTGATGCTTTCTTCACAAGATTGTTATAGTTCTTATAAAGACCATGAGAAACATGTTAATCAATAATGGCCCTATGATAAAATTATTAGTCCAATTTCATTAAAAAAAAAAAATTAATGGACTAGTAAAGATATATTGAGTCAGAATTTTTATTTACTCCCCCTATAATCAACTTAATTACCATTTTTCTTTATTTTTTATTTTTTTAAAATCTGGTATCATAGTCGTCTAATGTAGAAGAAATACATGCGAAAAAATTATGAATACTATAACATACAGTTAAAATGTGACTCAAGACTATTTCAAAATGAGTCTTATTATTTTTACTTCCCCAGATAAAAGTACTTTAGAAAGTGGAGTCACCGTTACCACTAGTCCCCCATATTTATTTATTTATTTATTATTTTTAAACAAAAATTAGATGTTATATTTGTTTTTGAGACATGGAATATTTGATAGGGTTGGTGAATATACCCTATATACTCTTCTCTATAGCGCTTGAGCACCACAAAATAATAATAATAATAATAATGAAAAAAAAACAATAGATTCAAAACATAAATATATATATATATATATATATAAAGAGAGAGAGAAAGAGAAAGAGAAAGAGAAAGGGAGAATAACTAAATGTCCCCAAAATGAACGGAGGAAGTCGTAAAGCTCCTTTCACAAAGGATGGCACTGACCAATCCTGACGGTTATGGCGGAGAATAAAGCGAGGGAGGCCGTCCACTGTCCGTTTGAAGATAAAAGAAAAGTTACAAAACTATACCCAGCCTTTTGCACTTTGCCTTACATTATCTCTAAATTGTTATCTTAAACTTTATCACATATATGTATATATATATATACCCTATGCATTAGAAGAAAGCAATAGCCTCGAGAAATAATTTTCTAAGTAGCAGCAGTTATGGAATCCACGTCCAAAAGTCACTATCTTTATTCGCACATATATATATACAATATATATATATATATATATATATATATAAATTCCCATACACTATATAACATTCGGAGCAGCATGGATCATTTGTATAAGATTTTGAAAGAATTGTACCGATTTTAGTACAATATATTAATAAAAAGTGTGGTTGCAATTTTGTTTATGATTCATAAGCTCTTGCTTGACATAATCGAAAAACACATTGTGAATACAACACAACAAGATCGAAGGTTTGACACTCGTTGTGAGTACCTAGAGTTAGGGTGAGCTCTTCCTCCGATTAAGAGTCGAACTCTGTGGAAGTAACCTAAACCGAATCAAAATTAGACGGAATTGTGAGGGCTCCGGAAATCGGATGGTCTAAAAAGAAAATTTTCTTGTTTCTGATACTTTAAAAATTTTGGGGAAAAAAAGAATGGGGAAATAATATAAAATTATTGAAAAATAAAGAGAGTTATAATTAATTTCATGATCTAAATCATATACATAAATATATATATAAATGGAAGAATAATAGTTATGAACCGGATCTATCACTCTTCTATCCAACAAAAGAGAAAAAAAAAAAAAAAAAGGATTGAGCTCCTCCTAAAATCATCACTAATCTAGAAATGATGACAAGTATTATACATTGCAGTGATGGGAGATATTAATCATCAATTTTTGGGGCCGGGTTTTGCTTAATTTGGAAAAAAGATTCCAAAATGGAACTCCTCGATATGACGTGTGTTTCTGTTGTTGTTGTGGATATACACAAGTTTTTTTTTTTTTTTTGTTGATGATGATGATGATGATGAAGATGCCAAGATTTTTCATACTACTTTCTCCGATGTTCCGAAAGGAAACAACGCATTTGTTGTTCTTTCGCTATATAATGTGATATATATATACATATATATATATATATATATATATATATATATTCCCATTCTTTAAGATTGTCTTCTGATCATTTGTAAGGTCACCAAACATACAAATGTCGAGTACACCATGCTTTTGTATCCCACTGGTCTTACCTGTATTTAAAAATATAAGTGGCCAACAAAACAGTGTGAATATATATATATACATATGTATATATATTTATTTTTGGCATATTACTAACAGTTCCTCTTTTATATATTATAAAGAAAGAGATTATGATGTCATTTTTTTTAAAAAAATGGAAAACTATTAAATTTGATTTTTATTGTTTATATCTTTGATACGATTGATCAAATAGACCTAGTCATTTCATATTAAAGATCTACTAAATAAGAAAAAAGAAAATAGACCAATGATAAAAAAAAAAATTGGAGACTAATGCAGCTATTTTCATTTTTAAATTACAATATTACTTATTTAAAACTTTAACATTGCCTTTACATAATTGGGTTAGTTAATTTTAGGTATACATTATTTGAAAAATAGGCAATAGAACATGTACAAAAAATGTTTCAAATCAATTAATAGAAATATTAAATAATTTAAATTTTTATTTAATAATTATATATGTACAACATTACAATATGTGTTTTTCGAAATAATTAAGGTTAATTAATTAAACCTACGGATTTACCTGGGTGGCGGTGGATGTAAGGGAAATGGATGCGGAGGAAGAAGTAGACGTCGACGTGGAAGTTGAGGTTGACGTTGACGTGGAGGTTGTACTTGAAAGAGCAAGAAGGCCGACATTATAAGCCATAGTTCCATCTGGTCGGAAAAGACCGTAATTTCTCTCGGAAGTCGGTCCTGGCTTCATGTCTTCATTAAACAGAGCAAATACATAAACTTCTAATCTCATACGAGGCCTCAATGGCGTTCCTTCATTTTCGTATTGTCTTCTCATCAAATTCCGGTTATATATTGCCGCATTCTCAAGTGTCGCACCGGTTTCGCCGGAATCACCTTTAGATGGCCACCCGGTTTCGGATACCCTAACTTCCACGCCTGAGAATCCCATTCTGGCAATGGCAAATATGACTGCATCCACTTGAGCGTACAACATGTTGTCGTAGTGTAATTTCGTGTAAGGATCCACCATTCCAGTATTGGGATTGAACAAGACATAATCCAATGAAATTTTTGTGGGGTTGTCTTTGTAGGCGAAATAAGGGTAGGCATTGATCCAGAATGGCGAATTTGTACTCTGCAAGAATTGTAAAAGTTGAGGCATGATTGTATTAACCTCTGCGGTGAAACATCCGGCGGAAGGTGGGTAGGATTGTTGTAGAACAGCTAAAGAATTTGGTGTTGACACTTTTATATATTGGTCTAAACCTAATCTCTGTAGGGCGGCATGAATGCTGACCATGGCTGGCACTAGATTAGATACTAACGTTGTATCGTCTCCGGTGAATACCTCGTTACCTACAGCGATTCCGGTGATTCTTGTGGCCGGGAAGTATGGCCTGATGTGAGTGCTAACCCATTGAAGGGCTTGTTGTGGATCCATCAATGTTGCAAGCATTTCATTTTCGACGGTAACGATGATTTCGATACTAGAATTTGCAAATGCAGTAAGTACTTGAGGATTTGTGTCATAAATTCTTGCTTTTGTCAATTTTAGTGCTTGCAAAAGCTCAAGAACTTTATCAGGCGCTGGCAAGTTGTCGGCTACTTGACCATAGTTAATTCCTAATGAATCTACTCCTCTCAAAAATCCAGCACCTGTTTCATGAATTAAGTACAGATGATCAAGAAATTAAATTCTTCTTCTTTTTTTTAAAAAAAAAAAAAAAAAAAAAAAACAACGTTTAATTGTCATGTGAATGCAACAAAAACCATTAATTGTAAGGCCATAAATTAATTTACCTGATAGAAAGAGAAGGAATCCCAGAAGAATATGTAACATGGCAACCTTAAAAGGTGTCCCCATTATAAAAGAGAATTTCGTGTAGAGAGAGAGAGAGAGAGAGAGAAGAGAATATATTGTCTTGGGGAGGAAGGGGAAGAAAAATGATATAGAAAGGGGGATATATATATAAGCAGTTGGTGTGTGGACTATGTGAGAATTCTTTCCTTTACTTGTTTGATTTTTAGTTTTTTGACGAGGCAACATACGTTTTCCTGACTCAGTGGTAGCTTTTGGTTTTTCTTTGGCTGATTTTTTCCCCCTTTTTTAATATATATATATTCTATTATTATTATTATTAAAGTTTTCTTATCAATAACTTATTATGTTGGTCTCGTAATCTTCTTCCTCTTGGAGGTTCTTTTGATCTCCCCATTTTCTTTTCATGGAAGTCAACATTAATTTGTATGTTTATGGAAATGACAAGTATACCCCCATAGAACAAACTCTTACTTCACACTAAAGTAAAGTTTTCGAGAGTTAATGAATTTAATGAGGGAGAATTACATCAATTATTATTACATGAAAGTTAAAGAGAGTTATCTCTTCCAAAATTGACCCCATTCTTTTCTATTCTATTTCTACCTACCAAATATGGGTCTTTTTCTATGGGTAGGGTGAAGGGATTGAATCTTGATAAATATTTCTATACCAATTCATCTTCTTTATGTATGTATGTATGTATGTATGCATTTGTTATTATACTTTGTTTTTAACCTTCTAAAAATATATCCCATAAATTACTTTAGGTATCACTAATTTGTAATCTGAAAAGTTATTTTCATATTTTCTGAGAATTTTATTTCTAAATAAGTGTCTTTAGGTTTCCCTTAGTTTTTTGCTAAATTCAATAAATTAATATCTTATGTGCCAACCAATTTTATCACAGATAATCAACCAGCTAAAAGCGATTCAAAGCCCTTAGCCTTATATTAGTGTGCCCTGCATGTGGAAATGTGTCTTGTTTCAATTATGCAGGTTATATTAAATTCAAGCTGTAAGCCATACTAAGAATTTTTTGGGAGAAAAAGAAACTTCTAGATCAAATTGTACAGAAAAGAAAAAATAATGGATACAAACATTACTTCCAGGATTCGCATTTCAATTTGTTCATAACTTTTAGATATATCTTTCTAATCAGTGATCTATTTTTTTTTTTTTTTTTTTTTTTTTTTTTTTTTTTTTTTTGGGGGGGGGGGGGGGGGGGGTGTTGGTTAGTGAATTTTGTATTGCAATATAAAGGAATATCTAATCAGTGGATACTCATGTATGTATATAAATTATATTTTATAATGCAGGGGGCGATGTATATAACTTTTATTTTTCCAGAAGTAAATAATTTTTATATATTAGTTAGAGAAAAAATCACAAAAAAAAAAAAAAAGAGAGAGAGAGAATTTCTGGTAGAGTTTCTTTTAAAAATGTTATAAAAAATTCAAAAATATTTTTCCATGGAAGAGTTTTCATTGATTGATAGTAAAATATTTTTTTAGTTGATTTTTATGGTTTATTTAATAGAAATATTTAATGTTAAATATCGTGTTATATATTACTTTCTTTCACCATTATAACCCTAATAAATTTAAATTTTTTTTGTTGAGCCCCAACAATAGTTCTTAATTACTACTCTAATAATTAGTATAAAAAAAAAAAAAAACCCAACAGTTTATATTATAGCATTATTGCAACTCTAGAGTTCATACATTTTATTCGTTCCTTTTTATTAATTTTTTTTTAAATAATTTTAAGCTCAATTTTATCTCCATAATACTTATTTTTCTTCAAAGTGAAGGGTTATTGGTAAAGAGATATGTTATTCTCTTTAAATTATCTTTTTATCTATCAATCTATGCCAGTTGTAGCTAAAAGGTTGTCTACATTCTTAAAAAAATATATTATTTTTTCTTAGTGGATTTTCATTTGCAGGATCCTTTTTTTTTTCTTTTACATTTTTAGATCAATTCAGGTATCAATATTAAAAGATTTTCATCATATCGCTGTTAAAAAATATATAATTTATTTAATTATAAAAAAGTCATTGATTTTTACATAAATTGAGTTGGTAAATAAAGTTTTTGTGGTCTCTATTCTTGCATTCAAAACACCATTCATATATGGCCATTTTTTTTTTTTTATGGTGTGGTGTTCGGATTGACCCGAATAATCCACACCCGGATCCGGCAGCATAATAGCTGGTTTGACAAGCACTAAGGCTGAGAGTAGGTGTCGAACTCCCAACCTTATGGTTGGGAGTGTGGGTGCTGACCACTCGACCAGCACTCACTTGACATTCATATATGGCCATTGTCAAAACAATATTGTCCTTAAATCAAACATTCAACCAATTTATTTTTGCCCTTCCATTAATAATCTTTCATTGCTTTCCTTTTGCAAGAAGTTCCCAGCCCTGAAGAAAACTCCTTTGCCTTCAAGAACTTACTTGTAACAAAATGCAGCTTTCTCATTCCAAAAAGAATCTTTAAATCATGTGTTGAATCCTCCTAGGTAACTTGGTATAAATGGACATAATATATAATATATATATATATATATATATATATATATATATATATGCGGATGGCTTGGAGATCCACAACACTTGGTATTAGTTGATTTGTTTCTACACATTTTCCATTTTTTTTGATCATCATCCATCACATGAGACCTAACATTGATATTTTCTTTCATATGCACATCCATATTAATCAAAAGAGAAAAACTAGCACTTAAAAAAACATTGCGTAGTCAAATTTACACACTGAGTAGGAAACTCCATCACCTCCCACATACATCTCAAGAAATTTAAGAGTAAAATAATTAACAAGATTTAGTATATAAAATTCTAGTATATTAAGAATACTAAATTGAAATATGAATAAAATTAAATACTTAAATATGAAATTGAATTTGAGATTAATTAATATATGTATACCAAGCTTATAAATACAAGAAAATCTTTAATTTTTAATTGCAAATAAATAAAAAAAAAAATCCAAGAAAGGGATATTTACTTTTTGTCCTCCAATTTTCCCCCTCACTTTTTTCCTTTTTATTTTTATTTGTTATTATTTCTTTTCCTTTTTGACTTGAGGATGAAATAGAAGCCCACCTACTACTTATTATAGCTCAAAATTCTTGAGAAATAAACTATAATAATTATAAATATCACAAAAAGTAATTATAATAAAAATAATAAAAATTTTAATTGTGGAAGAAGGACGAGCACCAAAAAGCAAAGCAAAAGCCAAGTGTAAAGTTCATTAGATGATGTCAAATGTCATTATAATCATAATACTCATAATGACAATGGTGACAAAAAAAAAAAAAAACCATAACAAAGAAATTAATAGGATGATATGAAAAGAGATGTTGTTAGCAATTTGGCCATTTTAGAAAAAAGTTGTGAGAACCATTGATGCAAAATGAGACAAAGAAAACAAGGCATGTTTTGTTTAATTTTTAAAAAGTTTTGTGAGGAATTCATGGCTGCAAACTTTTATAAATCTTGTGAAAAGAATTGATTTAAAATTCTTAATAAAAAAGTTGAGATGTTTTAATTGGTTTGGTAAATGGATAAGGAATAGTCTAATGCTCGTGGTAATGATGGGACATAAGTCTCCTTATCTCATCTTCCTTTCGGTATTTTTTTTTTTTTTTTATTATTTCTAATTTAATGTAAGGTAATAAAATATTAATCCATTGAAATTTCATATTTGCAAGTTGAAACTACATAATTTAATTCTAACTTGTAACTCAACATTTTTTTCAATTTTTTTTTTTATTTTTACTTCTAATATTTTATAGTCTTTAAAATTTAATTATTTTTATTTCAAATTTTAGTTAAATATTATGAATTATATTTCACAATTTATGTTTTATTTTTTCCCACACAAAAAATACACATTTAAAGAAAATACTTATATAAATTAATGTGTCATTTTGCTTAAAATGATTCAAATATATATATATGTAAATCGGAAATGATTATTATGTTATTTGTAATAATATAAATTGTCACTTGCCTAGGATTTCTACTAAAACTTTTGACTTTTAAAAAAAAAAAAAATAATTAATTAATTAAATAAAAACACGCAGACAATACTCTCTTATCAATGTCTCAAAACATAAAGAAAAGAAAAAGGTTGTTAAAGAATAAATGAGAACAAAACTAAAGCACCATGTAGATAGCCCACTACTTTTGAAGGTTCATTTTTTCCGCAATGTACGAAATCTTCTTTCAAAAGTAAATCTACAAATTGAATCTTTGCATTTTCGTTTCCATAAATGACATTCGAATATGTTAAATGACATTTCTTGAGAAATATTTGTAATTCTTTTAAATTTTTAAATTAGTTTCATTTGGAAAAATTAATCATCAAAGTTATATTTCACTTGAATCAATTATTCTTTAATTTATTTATTTATTTTTGGATATGAATTAGTCTTCATATTATTTTTATTTTTGAGGTATTTTAGTTTCTATTATGTCTCGAACTCATAACATTTTCATGTCATTACTGAAACTGTTACCAATTGACCTACAACTTCTTGACATTAATATTATATATATATATATATATATATATATGAATTAGTCTTCATATTACTTTTATTTTTGAGGCATTTTAGTTTCTGTTATGTCTCGAACTCATAACTTTTTCAAGTCATAAGTAAAACCGTTCAATTGACTTACAACTTCTTGACATTTTTATTATATATATATATATGAATTATGTACATTATTTTGTGATAATATATATTTTAATAAGAATAATAAATTTTTATCAAAATGAAAAACATATGCCTTTCTTTTTCAAAATAAAAAAAAAAAAAAAGAAAGATGAAAGTTCGAATACAAACCTACTTGAAAATTGTTACGTTATTATTATTATTATTTTTGTCCCAAAATATGACGTGTTCACTTTACATAGTCAACCGAATTTCCACATCGGCACACAACTTATCCACTAAGTTTGTTAAGCTTTAATGACTTTAGACACTGTTTCTTTCTCTTCCTTACCTTCTTCTTCTTTAATTAAATTAAAAAAAAATAATAATAAAATAAAAAAATAAGAAAAAAGAATATCCATTCATAGGCTATCTTAAATATATATAAAATTCATGAGAAAATAAAAATATAAACAAATTAAGTTGTTTGCGAATAAAGCTCATTCGAGTTTCTTCATTTATTAAACAAACCAAATTCAAACAATTTTATAAGTTTACTTAATTTTCAAACCTACTCAAACAAGGTTCTCAAATATAATCAAGACATTCGTGAATAAATTATAAATATTTATATATTATATATATAATTTTTTTAAAAAAAATCTCTAATATTTAAATTAGGGTATATATATAAGTTTTTTTTTTTAATTTTTTTCCTTAATCTGTAGTGGTGGTTCCTCTTTCTTTACCTTCTTTAGAATCCAAATTCAACTTCCTTCTACCTCATTGACAAACCCTTAAAAAAAGTGACGTCTTTTCTTCCCTTATCTTCTTCTAGAACCGTAAACAAATCAAGTTGTTTGTGAACAAAGTTCGTACGAGCTCATTCATTTATTAAACAAACTAAACACAAACAATTTTTTAAGCTCGATTAATTTTCAAACATATTCAAACAATGTTAAAAAATTAAACAAACCAAACTCAATCCTCCAAGGTTTGGTACGATTCGACTCGTTTAGAACTCTATGAGTAAGCATCTTGTAAATATTATAAGAGGTTATAAATTTAACATTTATTGTAACGACTATATAAATAGTTATACTTTATTAATACAATTTGAATAGTGGAAGCAATCGTTTTAGATAATAGAAAAATAAAAAACAAAATTACACCTTTTTTTTTTCATATACCAATAAAAATTATGTGATTGAATAATCAACGCCATGAAAGTTGGACACTGGTAACAATTAATTTTCCAAATATGCTTCTTTTTAGTTTGTACTTAATCCTTAAGAACGTTCTTCATATGTTTGACATTACACATGTATGTTTGGTTATGTTATGGTTTTATCGTCAGATCCTATTCATCATATATATCTTGAATAGACTTTTCATAAGTTGACCATCAAGAAAAACCTTATATAGCTACACTGTTAAAATTAGCACGTGTTCGTTGAATACTACTTTTTTTTTACTTGATTTTTTTATCAATGGGAATCTTAAAACTAACAAACACCTATGGATAAGTTGGTAAAGGAATTTCACAAAGTAACAAAAAAGAAAAAAAAAACTTATGGATCCATTTGAATAGATGTTTTTTAAAATATATATATATATAACGATTGTATTTAGATAAAAGTTATCAAATTTATTTGTAAGCAAGAAATCAAGTATTGAAATTACCAGAGCCCTTTTATGTATTTGAATCAATGATTCATTTTTTTCTTTTTTTCTTTCATATAAAACTTGTAAACATATGCACATCTAAAATGTATCTTGCACATGTATAAGCGAGACCTATCTAAAAATTGATTTATCAAAAATTCATCATAATTCAATTTCTTTTATCCAAAAATTTTTAATTTTTATTTATAAAAAAAACCCCTCCTATAATTTTTTATTTCCAAATAAATATTTATCCAAAAACACGCGAGAATATTATATAGTTTATTGTATTCTTTGATATTTTTTTTCCCTTTATATACACCTATAATATAGGACTATTTTGATCTTTTACCAAATTCTTTTTTGAGTAAATTATATAAATATTTATCAATTTTTTTATTTATTATTTTTAAAAAATGAAGAATTTGAATTGAATACGTTTTGAAGAAAAACTGTCCATCGAGTTTTGACATTTTGTTTGTTGCTTTCATTATATATTTACATAGTTTAGAATATAGTTTTTTTTTTGATAAGCAGTATAGAATATAGTTAGTGACGGTTTTTAATAAAGAAGTGGGTCCAGAGAAAGCCAAGTTGCAGAAAATTATATGGTACAGTATATATATATATATATATATATATATGGCCCCTGTAAACTAAGTGGCATTACCCCCGGCCATGCATGTGCCCTCACTAACGAAAGAGATAAAAAGGGAACTATAAAGAGAACTTAATATGCAAAAGCTCTCATTTCCGTTTGCTTTTGAATTAATTTCCATTTGTACTTACAAACCCTTCCTTCCTTCCTTCCTTCCTTTCTTTCTAAAATTCAAGTCCAACTAATTTTATATCAGAATATATATAAGATTGGTGAACATTTTCACAGTTTCAAAAGGAGCCCTAATTTAGGTCCCTCAAATATGACTTAACACATACCAAAGTATTTGTCATCACTTTTTTTTTTTCTTGTCCAAAACAGACAACCCACGATGAAAATGGACATGTTTTTGAATGGTTATTATGTGAGGATATATGTACTTTTTGGAGTAAGTGATGTGGACAAAGCTAAAAGAGAGAATGTAAAGAACCTTACTTTTATTAAAGGCATAAATATATATATATATATATATTTATATGGTGTGTGTAAAGGAACAAAACATCCGGCAAGAAAAGAAAAGAGAAGAAAAGAAAAATAAAAAGGGAAGGATGACACAAGTATCAAAGATGAGTGCATCTTATTCATCAAAGATTGAATCTCTGTTCAAAGAAAGAATTCTTTACAAGGATTCTTAGCTTTAATGAGATTTGAAGTTCAAGAATGATGGGCCAATCCAAAGATTTAGCTTATGCTGGAAAACCATTGCATTGATCTTTGTGTCCAAAAAAAGTTGAGATTTTAGCACTCCTTTTTAGCATACAAATGTTGAATAAAACTTATAGATGATATGATAAGTCAATCAAGAATGAAAATTAGAACTGGTTATTACAACAGTATACATATGTATAGTTAGGACAAAGTAATTATAGTTTTGGATATATATGAGTCTCGACTCAGTCAAACTACAAGCTCCATTTGAAATGGTCACCAGAATTTTCTTTCCTTCAGACACACCTTATTATTATTTTTATTAATAACTCACTTCCTTTTTTATACACTTGGAGTAAAAAAAAAAAAAACACTCCTTAAAAAAATACAAAAAAGTTAATGTATTCTTTGGTTAAAATTAAAGACTACAGTTCTTTAACTTTAATTTTTTGAATAGTAATAATTAACAAGTAAAAATTGTAATATTAATTATAAAAGGGGAAAAAAAAAAAGTCAATAAAATACATATAGATTTCTTAATGTTACATTTGACAAGTAAAAATAAAACATTGATTTCTGAAAAACAAACAATTTGACATTCTAATTTAGTGATATGGAATCTCACGTCACTGTCACTGTCATCTCTACCAACACCCACTAATTGGTGATAAATTGAATATGTTGACAAGGAATATTAATGGATTCAAAGGCTAAGATGCCAACTGATAATGAATGGAATGATTTATCCAGGAAAAGTAGATGATAAGGATTCAAGTCAGTCTGAAGTAAGTAGTAATTCAAACAATTTTCTTATCTCCGGCATGAAAATGGTTTTTATGTGGAAAAAGATATGGTCGAATATATGTCTTTTGTGGATAATTTGAATGATCGATAGACTTTGAGTAAATGTTAATGAGATTAACTCAATATTTGTTCAAATAATTTAACTCGAACTAGACAAAATCAAGATTAACTTATTATATTTACAAGTAATTTAACTTGAAGTGAATAACAACGAGATTAATTGGTTGACTATAAACTTTATAAATCATTTCGAATAGTAAACTAAGTAAATAAACAAGTAATAGTTGAAAAGCAATAAAACTTCAAGTAGGATTGAATTTATTCATTTATTAATGAAAATATATTTTTAAGTGGTTTGAGTGTCAAAGATTGGGAAATAAGGTGTCATTTCGTGTAGACATGAATACAAAATGCAACCTAGTTTAATTTTTCTTTTTATATGATATGAGCTTTTCCAATTCAGAGTGAGCTTGCTTGCTTGCTTCATCCTGTCGAGATGTCTTTGATATGTATCGATCTCCAGAACACCTTCTTGTCAAATAATGTTTACTGCTCGTATGCTATGAAGCAAAGTCTGGCTATCTTTGTTCTTTTGACAAGTAAATCAAGGTCCAAGCTCCAAGCCCCAAGCTACAATGTTGCTTACTCTTTGCATGACCAATATCACTTTAGTTGGTGCAACTGCTTTACATCCATATAGACACTAATGCCTATAGGGGTCCTTTGCTTACACATTTGTTACATTTTCTCTCTAGGTCATTTTAAAAGGGCGTTAATGACATATATATTACCCTAAGCATGAGCCACAAATAATTTTTTATGCTTAATATGTCGTGAATGTTTTTCAGAACTAGGTTCCATGGTTTGTAACCACGGCACAAGGTAGTTCAAACTTGCATATGATTGAGTTGTGAAAGAAGTTAAGGATATTTTCCTCCATAGGGTGGACAACAGGCTTAGCTTCAATTCACTTTGAGAAATAGTCCATTGTGGCTATAATCCCCCCAAATACCATATTGGATCAAGTGAAAGAAACTAATTAATTCCGTTAACTAAAATTTTAAATAGTAATAATATAATGTACTCCTGTGTATTTTTATTTTTTATTTATTTATTTATTTATCATCATAAGATAAGACTTCACACAATTTTAAAAAATCACAAAAATAAAAAAAATGTGGTTTCTTTTGATTATAAAACCTAAATATGATTTGATTTACTTTCTTCTAAAAAAATAATAATTAATGAAAAGCATTTGTAAAATATTTATTGAAAGGGTAAAATATCAACAAATGCTATCTTGATTAGAATTATTAACCTCTTGGGCCCTCTTCGAAATAAATTTCTACTAGAACTGTATTTTTGATAATTTATTATCAAAATTGAGATTAATTCTATAGCTACTTGTGGAGCTTATTAAAAAAGGAATTTCATTGTTCACTGTGTCCAACATCTGCCTTTCCATTGCAAGAAGTCTTTCATAGAAGCTTTGGTCCTCAGAAAATCCATATTATGAATAACTTGCACATAATTGTTTGAATCTAGCTCATGGGTTTTTAGAATTACGCGATTATTGTCAAACTGATCAAGATTAGTTCAATTAATTTAATGAGCAATATAGGATATTTACCGAGTCATTTCCAAGAAAACTAATCAAAATAAATTAATAAGAAATAAAAAATAATAAAAGGGGGTTTTGGAATTACGAAATTGTTAAAACAATAAACTAATAAGAAAAACATAAGTATGAGATTTAGAATTTTAGTCCAAGGGTAATAATTCAATTAAAGTTCTTCCTCGTTCCTTAATGAATTTTTAGATTTTTAAAACCAATTCCGCAATTGAACACTAAATGGAGCCTTAATTAGCATTTATATCATCTACTAACAAAGCCGTTAGAATTCGATCAAAAACAAAAGGATATCCTAGAAAAACGCTTAATCAATCAATACAAGTTTAACCTAAAATCCGTGATAATATCATGGCAATTCGTGAAACACAAAATTGTCCAAAATTAAAATCAATCATAAACAATAAAATCTCAACTCAATTTAATAAAAAAACATTAAAAAAATTTAGTAAAACCTCATCAACATTTAATCAAGCGATCTAAATCATGAATTTAAAAATTGAAAATTAGCCTAAGCCCATAATTTGTGTGGATCATGAACTTAGAACTTACCATGAAGCCAGCCCTTGACCATCACCTCCTCCATTTCTCTTCTCTCTAAATATCGAAACTTGCTCAAGAAAGAATTAATGTAGCAGCTCCCTCTTTTTATCCTAATTAACCTTATTTTTTTACCCATTATTATGAGCCTTGTTAATTGCTTAAGATAATCATTAGGCCTAAAAAAGTAAAAATAATTAAGAGCCCATCAATTTAATAATATAATAGATCTAATTTTATTATAATAATCAAAATAATAGACAAAAACTCAAAATAATAAAAATAGATACAATAAATGTATATAAATTTGTATACTATCACTAGCTTTAAGTTCAAAATTATTATCATCGATAATATAAAAATAAAAAAGATGTAGGTCAAAATCAAAGTTTGTTTTTTTTTTTTCTTTTTTGGTATTATGAAGAATAATCATTGAACTTAAAAAGAGTTTGTGGAAAGCCCACTAAAACAAGCCGAAAGATAGAAAACGAAATAACAAGCCCAATCCTTTGGATGGGGAATACAACAGTCCATGATTAAAAAAAAAAAATAAGACCAAAACAATACAAAATACACAAGATAGCTGATGTTTAGCCCATCCCAATCTTGACAAAACAAATTTTAGTACCAAGCCCATGGTCAAACTTCAGAATTTCCATTAGGAATACTATTGGCATCTGTCATTGTTTGTGCTTGTAGGCATGTCGAGAGTCTACCTATTGTAGCTAGATTGTCCGCTAATTTGTGCTTGTAGGCATGTCGAGAGTCTACCTATTGTAGCTAGATTGTCCGCTAATTTGTTTCCTTCCCTGAAAGTATGTTGCAATATCACTGAGTCCATTCTCAATATCAAAGATTTGCAGTCACAAATTAGAGTTTTTAGCCTTTCGTTCATATTGTTTTTTAGTAGAGAGATAGCAACCTGGGAATCAGTTTCAATGATGAGCTGCTTGTAATTTTTCTGTAGAGTGATCTCGAGCCCTTCTTTTATCGCCATTACTTCAGCAAACAAATTGGGTATGTGTTTATAAATACCTTGTAGCCATTTTCCTTCACCATTCCTAAATCCACCACCAATCCGCCTAATCCAGGGTATGGGGAGGCACAGCCATCCGTATTTAATTTTATATAAGGAAATGGGGGTGGTTTCCAAGAGATGGAGATTGGGGAAACATTGAGTTTTCTTGAGGGTGTTTTAAAGGGGCCTAGTGCGATGAACTTAGCAAAAAACATATTAACAGTAAGAGGGAATAGAGGTTTTTTTTTTGTGTTTTTCATGTGAAGAATCCATCTTCCTAGAGTTCATGTCAAGCTAGAGATGCAAGCAAGCAAAGGAGAAAAAGACATTCCAGGGGGTTATAGAATTCAAAAGCTCCGGACTACAAAAATTTACAAGAATCTAGTTGTAAATGTTCGTTTCTTCATAATTTTTTTGGGTTAACTATACCTGTAGGATGCACTCCTCTTATTAATAGGCGTAGCATGTTCCCAACCTATATCTTTTTCGCGTGACATTTTCTAAATTATATATGGAAAAAATAATGTAAGTTAAATTATGTAAGATAACATACAATAAATTAAAAATAAAACACTCAATAAATAACGGTTATAAATATAACACATATATAATATATATTATTAAACATGTAATATATGTATGTATGTAATATAATATATAATATAACTATATAGCACAAATATAATATATATTATTAATATATACCATATATTTACCAAAAAAAAGAAAACTATATACCATATAATATATATATATATATATAATTAATATAAATATATAAATATAACACATATATAATATAATAATATAATATGTAATATATCGTATATATGAAAGAAACACCGATAAATATGAAAAGCAAGGTAAACAAAACAAACACAATACAAATTCAAATCTGGAGGCTCGGTCTTCCATTAAAACGTAAATTAAAATTTAAACTTAGGAAGGCTCGACCTTCCATTAAACTGAATATAAATATCTAACACAAGTGTAATATATATTATTAATATAAATATTTATAAATAACATATATATATATATATGCATATAATAATAATAATAATAAAAATAATAATAATTAATAGGTTACTTTTAAAACTTACCAAAAAAATAAAAAAAATTACTTTGAAAAACAAAATGGCCGACAATAATGATGTATAGTAGGTAGGTGTACAAATATAATAATAATATAATATATTTAATGTATATATAATATATATATATATATATATATATATATATATGTACATGATAACATCAAATATGATCATGATTTGAGATATAAATTGATTGATTTTGGGTTTAATTGCAAATATTCTGTTTTAGGTAACTTCTGGGGCAAATTGGTGAAAAAAGATAAATTCAGAGGCAAAAGTGCAACATTCTAGAAATACGCTACGCCCGTTGCCCTTTTGTGCATAACGCCCGTAGCGGAGTAAACGCCCGTTGCCCTGTGTGCATTACGCCCGTATGAATTTACTGTCTTCTCTACGCCCGTGACACTCTGGATCAAACGCCCGTAAGGCATAACCGTATCTAAACGCCCGTAGAGCATAGAGGGCTACGCCCGTAAGGATGCTCTGTCCGGAATATTTTTATGAAAAATGACGATTTTACCCCTGGTTTAGTTTATCTATAAATACTAGAATTTTTAGCATTAATTAGATTGGTTAGTATCTCACATTGTTTTAGATATTGAATATCATATTGGGTTCTTCTTCAATTTCATATATTTTGGTATAAGATTTGGGGAATTTTCTAATACTTTGATTGAATACTTTTGATTAGATAATTCCCTAGATTGTTTTAGTGAATAAATGTTTCTAGTTAGGTTATGAAATCTCTCCTTGGTCTATGAGGTAGAGTTTTGTGACTTGATCAAGAGGATTTTGAGCTACTTCAATCATTCAAGCTTCAAGGAGCAAGAAGAGGATTCAAGAAGAAAGTTGAGGTGTAGAGATCTTTCCGGATTCAATTGACAACTGGTTTTGGAATTATTTTCTTACCTTCTTCAAGTATTTTTGTTGATAATTCTTGTAATCTAGTTTACCAACCCAATAGGAACTCTCTTCTTCTACATTTCTTTAGAGTAGAAGTGGTTGGTTTCATGTTATACTTTCACTATGAGATTGATCTATTGTGAGTTGATTGTTATGATTTCATTAACTTGAATTACAATTTCAATTATGGCTTTGATTTGATTGTTTATCTTGAGTTGAGCTCTAATTCGATTTTGTGGTTCGGGTTAACACTAATTGTTAAGCCGGACCTTGGATATACGATTAGTGCTAGATTAGTTTGATTGTCTTCCTATTGATGTACCGGACCTTGGATGATTAGTAGGGATTTGATCTTACTAATATATTCGAGTTGTTCTTCACGTATGAATTTCTTTCAACGACACGTATTGAGGAAGTTCATCCTTAGACTCGGATTTGGTGAAATTGTAATAGTTGAATCATGATACTTGATTTTGTTGTGAAGTGTATCCTCCACTCTCTCTAATGTGTTTAGTGAGTTCTTCACATATTCAATATTATCTCATCCATGATTTTACTTTACTTGCTTTTAATTTGCTTTCTAGATTTAGAAATCAATCTTATCATTCTTGATATTGGTTGGTTTACTTGTTGAATGATTGTTATTCACAAATCATATTCATAATTAGTTTGATTATATTTTCCACACTAGAATTTAATAGAAGTCCTAGGGAAAAACGATTTTTATAAATTTAAAATCCGAATATCACCTTATTTACTAAACTATTTCGATAGGTACTCTGCCTAATTGAGTTATTTTATTAAGTGACAAACCTATTTTAATCTTGAAGATTCCTATTATTTTTAGTATTATTTATTCGATTATTTATATTAATATTATATATAACTCAAAATACACATAAGTACATATAATATATGTGTACCTATCTTCCTTCTCTCTCTTGTTTTTTTTATTCTTCTTCTCCTCACTCCTCTGTTCTCTCTCTCTCTCTTTTTTTTTTTTTTTTTTTTTTTTTGGTTTCTTCTCCTCCTTAGGCTTCGGTTTTTCTTCTTCTCCTCGGCAGTCGGCTCCTCTGTTCTTCTCTCTCTCTCTGTTTTTTTTTTGTTTCTTTCTTCTCCTCAGCCCTCAGGCTTCTGCCGATCTGGTCCTTCTTCGACTTCTCCCTTCCCAAATCCAACTAAGATTGTGAGAATGGAAGAACAATAATGACAACTAAGATTGGCAATTGAATGATATGTAATGGGGTGTATTTATAGTTGAAATTTACTGTTTTTTCACCAATTTTTAACCAAATTTTGCATCAATTTAATGTTTATATATATATATATATGTATTGTTGATGATATCGCCGATATCGGTGAATATCGGTAATTTCGGCTGATATTGGGTAAATATCGGCTAAATCGGGACGATACGATAACGATTTGAAAATTTGTGTCGTTTTTGTATCGGAGGACCCCGTTCCGGATACGAATTGGCCGATTCGTCTCGGAACCGGCCGATATTGCGAACCATGATTCCAATACCTCAACTCACCACTTTGGAGACAATAATACAATGCTTCAGAAATGTTGACAAGCAAGCAACACCATCCTCCACATTATATATTTCTCAATTCTCCATGCCTTAGTAAATCATTGAACACGTGTCAACCAAAGCTTACATGCAAGACCTTCTTCATCATTTGCTTGCTCTCTTTTCTTTTCATTTTTTTAACAGGTGTCTATCATAAGAGGGCTCCAGGTGCTTCAACGGAGGATTTGCCATCAATAGAATTTGCACATCTTCTTGTGATGCTTCTTCACCAATTGCAAAACAAAATTGCTCAACCGCACGGAAAGCTTTTAAATCAACATTATTGTCCGGATCAATTTCAATAGCGGTCCAACAACATCTCCCCGAGTGCAATATCTAGTCTGCAATTGTTTTGTAGCGTCATCACGATACCTACCCCTCGTGTTGGTGAAACGACTATCACCAAAGCGGTGCCGTGAATGCATATATTCATTAGAGTGCTTTTCCTTGTGCCTTCATGATGTTAGGCAATATTTCCGGGTAATATGTTTGCTCGAATTGCGGGTTGTGTTCATCATCTTGCAATGTTGAGATAGATTTGGTGCCGGAACAAGCATTGATTTCAATCTCCATTCCCTAAGCATCACGTTTCTAGCACTTACCGACGATTACAATCACCTTATGCATGCTCATGATGCTCGAGATCAAGTGATCGGGAATTATATGATTGGTGACGAAATGAACAATTATGGCTGACTGGAGGAACGAGCGCTCATCCCGTTTCGATTATCCAAGGATTGTTGAAGGTAATTGTAGGAAATTAGGAATTGACATTTCATTCACTCCGACATCAAAATCAACTACTCCGGAAGATAAAGAAGATGAATTCGCAAGCATAACCAAACAAAACACCGTTTCCCTTTCTTTTCGGCTTCGACAACCTTCTTCTGTCTATCACAAATTTCACCATGAAGCACATGCAGAGAACATCTTCCACCGGATATATTCAGTTATCCTCTCTCCCATGATGCCGAAATAAAAATGCTTATGATATCGACGAAAAATGATGATCGAGCAGAGCAATGGGCAAGAGTACTTGCAGATGTCCCTAGTAGCAATTCAAACCGGGATCTCAAGCATCAATATACCGACATCCCAAAACATTCGGAACTTCAAGCTTGATTTTTTTTTTTAAATTTAAGGTTCTTTAAGCTTATCGTCAGTGGACAACACCTCAATCAATGGGGTTGGATATACCTTCACCATCATCTTCGACGACGGTAAGTTTATAATCATCTACCAATGCTACCGCCAACAACATTGTTGCTTGTTGCTTATTGTCGCCATCAAAGTTGCTGTTTATCCTCGCAAGCAAAGTTGTTGTTTATCCTCGCAAGCAACCATCAATTTCAACTTCAAGAAAAATTCATCAACTTCGACATCCAAAAGAAGCCATGCAATTTGAAACAAAATTAACTTTATCATCATTGACAAACACGACTTGGAAGCAAATCTATCAACTTTGCAAATATCAACTTGGAGAAGAATTCCTCAACTGCACCCGCCATCAACTTAGAGAAAGGTAACATTTTGTTTTTCTATTGACTTGCAGGAAGCTTCATCAACTTGTAGATGTCCACATGAATGAGTTGCCAATTTTTCAATTCTTCAACTTTGTCGATGACTCGAAATAAGCATCAATTCTACCCTCAACAATCAAAGAAGAATTTACTTGTCTTTTCAACAACAACAACTATGTTGGCACCAACAATAAGAAGTCAACAATTGCGTAGATATTGAAAGTTTGAAGAAGCCGCCATCAACTTTGTCAACGACTTGAAAGACCCATTAATTTGATCAACAATTGATTGAAGGAGATCTCATCTCGCTTGAAAAAATATTTGTCAACTTTGCACAAGATTTGAAGAAGTCATCAACTTTGTCAACATCGATTTAAGAAATCTTGCACATTTGTCGGTTTGAATAAGTTATAATCATCCACTTCAACATCAATCTTCATCAACTTCAATCAAATCCTAGACTTTTTGGCGATTGGACAACTTTGTAGACATATTAATTTCATGCCCCTTATTTTTTATTAATCTTGTAAATATATATTGTTTAAAAGAATTGAAATCAATAAAATTTCTCTTTTTTTATCACAACTTTGTCTTGCAATTTTTTTTTACTTCTGCTAAAATTTTTTTCAGCAGCTTTTCTCTTTTGTTTTTTTTTTTTTCTTTCTTTTCAATATTTACTTTTTTTTTTGGAGTCTTTTTTTTTACTGCTTTTTTTTTTATTTTTTTTTTTTATAAAATTCCCCCCTTTTAATTTAATTCTTTTTTATCAGTACTTTGATGCATTTTTTTATTTTAGTACTGTAATTTTTCTTTACCCTTGTGCATCGTTTTTTTTTATTTCACCGCAATCATTTTTTTTTTTTGGCTATGACTGAACTTAGAATTTATCTAAGTTGCCTACGTATCCTGCGAATGATTCAAGTCGAACGTAGTTCAAAGTTGAAGTTTAAACTCATGCATTAAAGAAGTAACATGCAATTTTAACTCGTGTGTTAAGGAGTTTCTTTGAACATGTAGACATTTTACACTCGTGTCAAGGAGTCTTCTTTAACTTTGCAGAAAGTTTACACTTGTATCAAAAAGTCTTCTTCAACTTTGTAGACAGTTTACACCGATGTCAAGGAGGCTTCTTTAACTTTGCAGATAATTTACACTCGTATCAAGGAGTCTTCTTCAACTTTGTAGACAGTTTACACTCGTATCAAGGAGTCTTCTTCAACTTTGCGGACGGTTACACTCGTGTCAAGGAGGCTTCTTTAACTTTGCGGACAGTTTACACTCGTATCAAAGAGTCTTCTTCAACTTTGTAGACAGTTTACACTCGTATCAAGGAGTCTTCTTCAACTTTGTAGACGGTTTACACTCGTGTCAAGGAGGCTTCTTTAACTTTGCAGACAGTTTACACTCTTGTCACGGAGGCTTCTTTAACTTTGCAGACAGTTTACACTCGTGTCAAGGAGTCTTCTTCAAACATGTAGATAGTTTATACTCTTATCAATGAGTAACATGTAGTTTAACCTCATACGTCAAGGAGGAGCGCTGATGATTTGATTCAAGCATCGTCAACATTTGAAGTTGACTCTTCATCTTCAGATGATTATGAGGAAACGTTGACCCTATTTTGATGTTGCTGTTGTTCAACATGAATTTCAAACTTTTGATTGGCGATAATACTTAGCTCCATATCTCGTCCGCGTGTAGCTAATTCTTCAAATGTTTTTGGTTGAATTCTTTTCAAAATATATTGAAGGTTCCATTGCATTCCTTGGATACACATCTCAATCGCAGATTTTTGACATAATTGATCTCTGCAATTCGGATTCAAACTTCTCCATCGATTGATGTAATCAACAACTGGTTCATCCTTCCATTGCTTCGTATGACTTAACTCAAGAATGCTTACTGTTCATCGAGTGTTGTAGAAGCGATTCAAAAACTCAACTTCAAGTTGGTTCCAACTGTCGATTGATGCAGAGGGTAAGTTAGTATACCGATCGCACTTTCTTTGAGGGATCGAAATGCTGGTTTGACTAGAAGATCTCCTTCCGTGTCGCGGCGTTGTTACATGTTTCGATGAAGTGAGCAATATGTTGCTTGGGATTGCCTCTTCTATCAAACTGCTGCAATTTTGGAGGAAGATATCCTTCGGGCATCTTCAAACCAGTAATCCTCCTCGAATATGGCTTTGAATACGCAAAGGATGATTTTGATTTTCCCGCATATTTATCCGATTATCATCACGTATAATGAAATTCCTTAATTCATTTGCCGTAAGTGCAGAAACATGAATTGTTTGTTCTTCTTCATTTGTTTCGGATCCATCAACCACTTGAGATTGTTTTTCAGCAATATTGACTACCCCAAAATCATTTGGTTCTTCTTTTCACTTTGAGTTAACATCATTTCGTGCAGTCTCAACGTACCTTTGCATTGTCGGAGTAGACTTACCATTCCTGCTCACCAATTGCGCAATGATGCGATCTTGCTTCGCTAATTGTGATGTGAGGTCCTCCACCAACTTTGTCAAGTTTGCCAATTGTTCTTCTATGGTTGACGTGTTTGACATCATATCGGGCATGACAGAGGCATTTGCAGCGGAATCTTCAAGGCCATCATTGGTATTCTTTTGATCTTGTTGGACATTACCTGAAGAATCCGCAAAGAAATCTTCATTTTTTTATTCTGGTTTGTTTGCATCGACCCTGTTTTCCAAAGCATTGCAAGTGTCATTTGAACCATTCCACCTACAACGCCTCGCGGTTGGTTCTGCATTGCAGCAACGTCAAAACAAAGGTTGGTGAATTTGTGGGAGGCGTCGCCAATTGGTCTTTTCTGCAAATCAACAATTATCTTTCCTTTGCTTCGCGTGGTAAGACCGACATAGGTCGCAGAAGTCAAAACACCAACAGTTACCACCGCAACAATGTCGTTTGAATCAGCTTTGTTAACATCATTCTTGGACTCCATTTCGATGGTATTGACGGAAAGAGATGAACGGTAGAGATGGTCCCACTGGGCGTGCCAAATTTGTAGACAATAAAATTTCTTTATTTCCTGTAAAATTAGAATTACAAGAAATATAATAATTGAATACAACAATTATATAATAATAAATTTACAAGGGTCCAATCTCTATGGATTTGTTGATTCAATCCGTTGTGGATTCGATGGGCGTTTTGGGTTTGTCTCGATCCAATTGTTTTTATTTCTTCCGAGGGGCATTTTAGGCTGGATCTCGAAATGGATTCGATGTCGAGGGCTTTTGGGCTTGATCTCGATATATCAAACAATTTGATTTTCTTCTTCCGAGGGCTTTAGGACTTTGTCTTGGAATGGATTTGGGCTTTGAGAGGAAGGGCCGATTTCGACAGAGGTTCGGTATCCTTTGAATATGTCTCAACTTTCTCAGCTTCTTGAGTGAGTGTTGTGTGTGTCGGAATTTACCCTCTATTTATAGATGGAGTGAGTGATAATCAATGACTATGATGTTACCACGTGTTACTCATCTAAGGGGTAAAATCTTTTAATATCTTAATATATAAAATATATAAATATTTTTTTTTTTGAGGGGATAAAATATATAAATATAAATATATATTTAAAATATATAAATAATATTTAATTATAAATATTTAAATATATAAATAATATTTATATATCTACAGTTGGTCAAATTCATTTTTTTTTCTTTTATGGTAACATGAAGAATAATCATTGAACTTAAAAAGAGTTTGTGGAAAGCCCACTAAAACAAGCCGAAAGATAGAAAACGAAATAACAAGCCCAATCCTTTGGATGGGGAATACAACAGTCCATGATTAAAAAAAAAAAATAAGACCAAAACAATACAAAATACACAAGATAGCTGATGTTTAGCCCATCCCAATCTTGACAAAACAAATTTTAGTACCAAGCCCATGGTCAAACTTCAGAATTTCCATTAGGAATACTATTGGCATCTGTCATTGTTTGTGCTTGTAGGCATGTCGAGAGTCTACCTATTGTAGCTAGATTGTCCGCTAATTTGTGCTTGTAGGCATGTCGAGAGTCTACCTATTGTAGCTAGATTGTCCGCTAATTTGTTTCCTTCCCTGAAAGTATGTTGCAATATCACTGAGTCCATTCTCAATATCAAAGATTTGCAGTCACAAATTAGAGTTTTTAGCCTTTCGTTCATATTGTTTTTTAGTAGAGAGATAGCAACCTGGGAATCAGTTTCAATGATGAGCTGCTTGTAATTTTTCTGTAGAGTGATCTCGAGCCCTTCTTTTATCGCCATTACTTCAGCAAACAAATTGGGTATGTGTTTATAAATACCTTGTAGCCATTTTCCTTCACCATTCCTAAATCCACCACCAATCCGCCTAATCCAGGGTTTGGGGAGGCACAGCCATCCGTATTTAATTTTATATAAGGAAATGGGGGTGGTTTCCAAGAGATGGAGATTGGGGAAACATTGAGTTTTCTTGAGGGTGTTTTAAAGGGGCCTAGTGCGATGAACTTAGCAAAAAACATATTAACAGTAAGAGGGAATAGAGGTTTTTTTTTGTGTTTTTTCATGTGAAGAATCCATCTTCCTAGAGTTCATGTCAAGCTAGAGATGCAAGCAAGCAAAGGAGAAAAAGACATTCCAGGGGGTTATAGAATTCAAAAGCTCCGGACTACAAAAATTTACAAGAATCTAGTTGTAAATGTTCGTTTCTTCATAATTTTTTTGGGTTAACTATACCTGTAGGATGCACTCCTTTAATTTTTTGGCTGGCTCCCGAGCCTTGGCGGTAAGATGTCTCCAACAGTCACTGGGCTTTGGATGTCATAGTTTAGATCAGATAGACTAACTTTTTGTATAGGCTTGAGCTGATTGACACTTGATGTAATCTTTGTAAATCTTGACTTTGAGATATATGTATATATACATGATCCGGTTTCAAACCAAAAAAAGAAGAAGTGGTTTGGATCTTCTGAGCAACCCACCGGTTTGACTGGCTAATAATGAAGAGGTGACCTTTGAAGCAGTAGCAAAAGCTGTTAAGAAAGCTATTCAATTAAACCGTGTCATCCGAGCTAGCGACGACCATTGGCCAGCAGAGAACACTGGTCCAATGTTCTTTACACCACCACTGGTAATAAGGGATCTGCGAGGATCCATTTATCCATCTCATTAACGATCCCTAATATATATATACATGTTCCTTTTCTTATTTTCGTTTTTGTTTTCTAACTTTTATTTTGTAAAATACTGTCATATTTCATTTTGACTAAAATTTTAATGCAAGAATATTTATATATGAATAATATTGTGATCTAATCTATTAAAATGGTTCATCTAATATAACCATGGACCAAATCAATAAATAAATTACAAGTGTATTTTAGTAACCTACAATAGTAAGTTAACAAGTAAAAGGGAGATATGACATCTTGTACGCTTGACACATTACAAAAATTAACTATTCAATAAGTTAACACTTAAGTTAAAAGAAGATGTGACATCTTTACATCACCTCTAGTTGATGTGGTGTTTGGTTACTATATAAAATACATAGATTATGATTGAGATTAATTTGAGCATAGCAGATAAGAGCAAATAGATTGTCACTTAATTAACCAAAACCTAAGAAAGAGTAACGTTGTAGTACCAACGATTTTATATTTATAATATCGTATTGTCCCAAGAACGTTGGTTACGACTTAATAACGGTTATCAATTATGAAAAGATTTAGTTAAAAGAAGTTAGTCCTTAAGCTCAATTCAATTCATTTGAAAGGTGTTTCTATAATATTCTAGGAATTGAAATGACTAAGTAAAATAAATTAGAATCCGAATTAAGTTCTCTCTAATCAATTGGGTTAACCTATGTTAGAAAATTACTTATAAGTGGATCTAAGACAATTATGAATTCAATTAATCTTACTATCGTACCTGAATTTCCTAAAGTGATTACCTCAGTATGGTCGCCACAAGTAATCCTAAATCTTTTAGGCTGGTTATTAAGTCGTCACTCAAATAACGTAACCCTAAGATCAACAATAAACTCTAACTCAAGATTATTAGGATGCCTAACCTCAGTATGGTCACCACAAGTTATTTCTCCTAATCCGGCAATCTGTCAACTCTCCTATGGTTGGGACTCATTAACAAACCATCAATTAATTAATTATTATTTTTTCTTTCTTTCTTCTCATATGTAATGATATTTTTACCCTTTTCTTTAATTAACTAAACAATATAAATTGTTAACGTTTTTAAGTTTTTGGATGGATTCTGTCAAAAGACCTTATTTTTCTCTAATAAAAAAGTTTGGGACTTTAAAAGTTTAAAAAAAATATTTTGAAATTGAAGTTATCGAAAGTAAATTTATTTTGGACCAAACGCACAAATTATTCAAATTTAAAATGAAAAAAAAATTAAAGTTAAAAAGTATTCTAATTGAAATATCTTTAATGAATAAAAATATCATTAAAAATATCTTTAATGAAAAGAGGGAGGGTTCTATATAGAGGAAATTAACTTAATTCTTAGTCAACCTTTTCTTCAATAATTGACGATGCGTTTATTTCCACGAAAATATCTTTGTCTTTCTCATGTTTTTATATGTAACTAGAAGTCGCCAACATGAAATATATGATAAATTTCTAACTGGTTGCACAAAAACTTTTGTACGTGTAATATATGTTATGAATTATGAAGATTCATCGAATTAGTGGATGTCCATCAAATAAAGTGTTATGAATCTTGTAGATTCAATCGTATTTTTGGATGTCTATAGAATAGAAGTGATATATTTTTCAAGTGATATATATTTATCTCTAAGCTTGATATCTACAAAGCATTTAATTTAGGATGATAAGTGTCACTTTGATATTTATGTCCTGCCTTCTTTAACCCTATAAATTTGCAAAAAATTCAGTTTGCCAAAGGTGTTGTTTCCAAGAGGACTTTTGATGGTCAAGTTAGTGAGAGTAGAGAAGAGAAAATGTGGTTTTTTAAGAATAGCTTTTCTTTTCATGTTTATTGCGATTGATATTATAGTATCTGATTTGAGTTGGGAGACAATATTATAGGTTGTAGATTTGAGTCATTTTAGAAGTAAAAAATAGTGTATAGTTTCAATAATAATGCCACGCCCCTTTTTGCTTCAAAAAAAAAAAAAAATGTCAGGGAGGTAACATGACAACATTCCCTAGGATTCCCCAAAGAATGCCAAGCCTTTCACATTCAATGAATATAAACAACCAATAAAATTCTTAGACTGTAACAATCCCATAATATTAAGTCTAAAAAAAATTCAAACTTATTAATAACAAGTTCACAACTCACTGAATTTAAGTTTCTCATATAATAAGAAATTTATTATAAATAAAACAAAATAAATGACATCAACTCTCTTATTCAAAGTCATCCACCCACTGATCATCATTCTCTAATTCATAATCTTCATGGTCACCTATACTATAAGGGTGAGAGACATGGGACGAATGCAAAATATTGAGTAAGTAGAACATTCCTTCCCTAAGAATTATCCTTGTAGAAAAAATAATAATAGTAATTATTATTATTTTCTAAAACATTTTTTTTCTTTCTTTATCCATAAATTAGTAAAATTTGTATAAACAAACAAATCTTTTAAAAATAAATCATTCAAAATAACTACTAACAATATTAAGAGGTTACAATCAATCAATCAATCAATTTATTCTTTTCTTCTTCTCTTTTATTTGACTATTAGGGCATAATTTGGATGTTTTATTAATGAGTCATTTACAAAATTCAATTCCTAACTTTATACCTATTAGGAGAAGACCATTACACTTACATTTAAGTGACTTTTTGTCCATTGCCAATGAATCATTTCATTTATGGTGGAACATGTTCCTCCCATTGCTAATTCATCAAGTTAATCCTCAATAACATCATAAAATATAAAATCAACATTTACTGTCTATTAAACAAATAAAAAAAAAAGAAAATACTATTTAATTTACGGGTTACAAAATAATTCAATATAAAAAAAAATTAATTTTTTTGTAATAAAAAAAATTCAAATATCCAGTGTCTTAATACATATATTATGAAAATAATTCAAAAATATAATATCTTTTAAGATGCTAGTCATAAAAAAATAAATTTAAAATGCACCATCCCTAAATATACTAGTCATGAAATATTTTTCCCCTTTTCTCTCTTTGCTAGATCTACATTTTATTTTTCTTTCTCTCTCTGTTTTTCCCTCTTCCCCTTCACTTCGTCAGGATTTAGCTATCATGTGAATTCTTTGGGGAAAAAAAGAGAAATTAATCAATATTTTTTTTTTTTAAAATAAAAAGAATTGTGAAGAGTGGAATGTTTTTTTCTTTAGTTCAAAGTTAATGTTTTTTCTTCTGTTCATCTATAGGAGTGAAGAGTGGAATCTCAGATATTTTAAATCATGAGGTATTTGATGTTTTTTTTTTTTTTTTATTGTCTGTATGCTTGTTATTTTAAGGATTACGAGTTCAGAATTTGTCTGTTTTCTGACATATGAATTTGTATGACATATGAATTTGTCATATGTCCTTCCAGCTGCAGTTAGACCGCCTATTGCGAAAAAGGTACCATAAAGAAAGCAAACTGCCCAGTATCCATACCTATCAATTTCATCCAAAATGTTGATGCAAACAAAAAGGTAGGTAGTTTTGTTTCCTTCTTCTTTTAATGTTGTTGGTTTATACTTTAACTCACCATGAACCATCAGGCCATTGTCTACCTTCAAGAAAGCATATTGCTCTTTGGATAGCATCTTCAATCTCTTTCTCACAGTAGCCTGGATGTATACCTTTGAAAAGTACAAGTGCCTGGATTGCAGAACCTGTGATTTCAACATGCCTGGTTCGCCAATTTTTGAAAAGTTAGCTGATTATTATTACAAAATACATTCTACATGATTAGAGATAGAACGAAATCTGTATCTTACTCTTGTTCGACAACAATATCAGCAAACATTTCAGAAGGATTAAGAACTTGGAGATATGGTTGAGGAATAGGAGGCTCCCAAACTGCAAAGCCACCACTCTTGGGACTCTTTAAACATGTAAAATTTTTATAATGATTATCATTTGTTTCTTCTATTTTCAAAAAGATGGAAAATTAAGAATATGTTTCATACTTGTAGATATAGAAGGACATTCACAGCATCGTAGAGGCGTTCAACATCTGCTTTTTCTCCAACAAGATCTTGTGGCATTTGTGAGAATAACAAGAAACACTAACATAAAGAAATAGTTTCTTATGTTAAATAGTTTCTTTCAAATTTTGTAGCTAACTAATTAGAATTTACCTTGAGTGATTCGGCTGTGCAATCACATACAGTCCACCCATGATCTTGATCAGAGAAAGTCCATGAACCTTTGGTGAAGTGGCGATACATGGCTTTGAAGTCTCCTTTTGGATTTTCTTTAACCTAAATCATTAGTGATATTATTGTGCTGGTAAGAAACTAATTCAAATGAAGCTATGATTTCTGAGGATGGAAAATTAACCTGTGATTCCTTTATGAAGAAATTTGCTTTCTTAAGACTATCTCCATATTCATCCACCATTCCAGTCGCTATGATTGCTTGGGTGGCAAGTGCGGAATCCCACAATTGACTTCCAAAGCTCTTCAAAATTAAAAGAATATATAATTGTTAGTTTAGTCTAAAAGGAAATTTTATTTATTTTGTAACCATTGTTCTTAATTAGTTGTGTCGTTTGAGTCTTATATTCACATTTTGCAGTCAAAATTAAATGAAATATTTTATTATCATTAATATTCAGCTTATTTTTAATCCAATAATTATTTAAATTTATAAATTAAAGATTTTATTTGTTGCTCACCAAAAGACTTAATATATTATCCACAATTTTTAAATATATAAATTTGAGCAAAAAATTATTTGAATGAGATCATTTTAATTTTATTATTGTGTCATTGATATTTCATCTAAATTAATGTTGACCATAAGTATAGATATTATTACAATATTTATCATGAAACATCATTTTACAATATGTAATCTTTAACCCTTTTAAATGCAAAACATGATCAAGACCTTTAGACTATAAATATATATTTATGATTTTAATTTACTATAAATGTGTATATATATACACACTATATTATTCCAAAAAATTATATCATATTCTATATATATATATTATGTAGACTAACCTGCATTTTCATTCCATCCTCAGCAATCCACAAGTAATCAGGAACCCTAGCAAGATGATACTTAAATTCATCACAATTTGGGTCATGCGCCCACCAACACATCATTTGCAAACTCTGTACCATTCAATAAGAGGAAATTAGGAAACCACTAATAAACATATATATAATTCATCATCTGGACATGGAATATGGATTTGTTTTCAAATTTAATATGTTTTCTATTTATTCCCTTAAATTACTTTTTTCCTTTAAATTTATAAATTGATGCAAATAAATGTAATATCCCTCGTATTTATGTTAAATATCTTTTCTACAATAAGTGTTATTCAATAAAATTATTGTTCAAAAAGGTTAAAATAAAAATTGACAAACCTTCTCAACACATCCAATAGTAATATATCTAGTTACTTCTGCTTCATATCGCATATATTTTATTGTCTTTTGTAGAGCTCTTTTCCTAATCATATTACAAGGCCAACGTCTCATAATTGGCTCAGTATAATTAAGTGTATCCCAAAGTAAATCTTGCACGAAAGAATGCGGATAATATAAGTCATCCTGAAACAATGAGTTCGTGTTAGATAACAAAATAAAAAAAAAAAAAAAAGAATTGCATTCTTTCAAATAAATTTTACCAACCTTACAACAATCATGACGAGCTTTGTTCCAATCTATTTGGTCATATGGCTTTGCGTGAATCTCTTCACGTAATTGCATAACAAGGTCAGTAAGGGGACCATGATATTTTCTTCCATATAGATAGGACATGGGCATGTAGGTTGTTCGACAATAACACCACATCTTGGCTGGATGGAAAGGAAATATTGAAGGGAAAAGCCAAAATTCTGGGGGCAATGGGTTGCATCCATCCCACTCATACACTCCTAGTACCTAATTAATTAAATAGCCAGCAGATGATTCAAACATTGTGTTAATAATAATTTAGGCATTTACTCATCATTTTGTAGAAAATAAGTGTTAGAAATTTAATTTCTAATTGATTTATATAATTTTAGTAATTGGTAATTGTTATTGTTGTACATAGTGATGATTAGTGTAGTATAGAAGAGATAATTATTGAGTGTAAATCTCTTTGTGCCAATTCGTTAAAATTTAAGTATGAAAGTGTTTTTGTATAATGGTAAAAGTTAAGGGGTATTTTGGTAATAGAACAAAATATGACATTAAGTTATAAAAAGAGTTATTTTGTTCATTAGGGTTACACATAATGGTTTTCCTTTTCCCTTTTTGTTTCTAAAAAACAAGAACACTCTTATTTAAGGGTTGAAGATTCAATCTTTAACAAATCCTTATATCATCAAAGAGCGAATTGAAGTATTACGGATTTGGCTTAGAAAAATAATTGGGAATGATTGAAGAACAACAAGAGGCTATGAAATATCCAAGTTAGTGTTTTTCTATTCTTTACTATTTAATTATGTCATGGGTATGATTTGGTTGA
The DNA here is from genome assembly GCA_025388415.1 of Cynanchum wilfordii. Classification (NCBI taxonomy): domain Eukaryota; kingdom Viridiplantae; phylum Streptophyta; class Magnoliopsida; order Gentianales; family Apocynaceae; genus Cynanchum; species Cynanchum wilfordii. The sequence goes on from JAHSUH010001404.1 coordinate 74,940, forward strand.
TTTAAGATTATTGTATGTTAATCGTTTCCGCATTTAAGTTTATTGAATTATAATTAATAATAAGACTAATAGATTTGTACCGAAAGATAAGTCTTTCCCCAAGAGGGAATGCCAGTGGCACCACCATGATCAAGAATCCATTTCCTAGCTCTGGCGATTGCACCATCACCATCATCAGGCCCTTCTCCCAATAACCTTAATGCAACGTAGCTAAGTGCTGAACCAATCATTGTACTGTGTCCTTCTACGTAGAATCCCCAGCCTCCATCATCGTTCTGCATGTAATACATTTTTGCTTTTATTTCCCTTAGAAAATGGGTTAAACAAAAGGGTTTAAATGATAAAAATTCTAAAAAATAGTGAAGTACATACTTGATGATTGTAGATGTATCGAAGCATCTCCTTTCTATGCTCTAGTGTTAGGATTGTATTAATTGTTCCACTGATATATAAGGCAATGAGCTGTAGATATGTGACCGATAAATATAGATTGTAGAAACTAATTAGTTAAAGATGTAATAGAAAATAAATGTTGAACAAACATCCATTTTTTCGTGATGTTCTAATTTCATAAATTTTCTCTTATTTGAATCATTGCAATTCACATTATATGTTTCTTTTTTTTTTCAAAAATAGAAATTGTCAATTTTATAGCCACAATTTTAATACATATATTATAGTTTATTATAAATATAAATATATATTTGAATTTTTAACATTAAAATAAAAAATATTTTAAAAAGTATTGCATAAAACTCTTTATGCAAATCATTACAGTTATGGTAATATTTTTCTTATTAACTAATTCCTTATTACCTACCAGTGGTGGTGTAAAGAACATTGGACCAGTATTCTCTGCTGGCCAATGGCCGTCGCTAGCTTGGATGGCACGGTTTAACCGAAGAGCTTTCTTAACTGCTGTTGTTACCGCTTCAAAGGTCACGCCTTCGTTATTAGCCAGTCGAACCGGTGGGATGCTCAAAAGATCCAAACCACTTTCTTTGATAAGCTGTCCCGGGATAAAAATTCATATTTTTTTAGAAATGGGCCAGGCCGATTGATTCGCATTGTACAGAGATATTTTAATTACCTGGATTCTCATGAACAAGTCACCGCATGCACGAGCACCATTTTTCTTCTTGTGTTTGTATTCTTCTCGAGCCTTCTCGAACGCTTCTCGTTCTTCAGGGGTTCCACCATTGGGATCGTATTCCCATATCTGTCGGCCCACGAAATTGTTAGTGCTGTATAGGTACGGCCCGTTGCCTTCTGCTATCTTAAGCTTCCACATCTTCTTAGTTTCTGCAGTATGATTTCACAAATAAAAAATATTAAAATATTAAAAGGTTAAATTCAACCTATAGTGGTAATTTAGAGCTCTTTGACAAATTATATGTTTCACTAAAAAAACCTTTTGTTAAAAAACATACAATTTTTTATAAACATAATTTTAAAAAATAATAAATAAAAACAATATAAAAATTGTGATTGTGTTAAAAATGAAGAAACAGTCATTAAGAAACTGGAAGAAAAAAGAAAAATTAAAGAAAAAATAATAAAGAACATCTTCGAAGATGTTTCTTGGGTTAAAGAAAACGTGGAACTTGGAAAAAGAGAAAGATAAAGAGAAAAAAGAAGAGGATTGAAAACCTGCGTTAAAAACAGCTTCTAAGGATTGAAATGGAAAGAAGAGGATGCAGCAGTTATATAGACTGAGTTGCTACAGTATATATCTCTTTAATTATTTAGATTTTGCAAATTTGGCCTTTTTTAACGAATAAATTCTTTATATATGTACTCTCAATATTGTGAATGTCTGTCCAATATGTCTGTTTGTCGTCATCATATACATCTTCCTCTTTGATTTTCTTTCACAATAATTGATATTTTTAATTTTATCATTTTTTTTTCTGGAATTTAAACACTCAAATTCCCTCTGAGGATTAATTCAATAAAGACAAACATAGAGAAAATAACAACACAAAGATTTAACGTAAAAAACTCCTCAAATTAGGAGTAAAACCACAAGGGCTATCAAGGCCAAAAAAGAAAATCCACTATGTGAAAAATTGTTACAAATTATAAGGAGAAGCTTTAACTCTCACCCATAGAAATTTAAACTAGAGTTAAAATAATTAAATCTCACTCAATAGAAATTTTACCTAGATTTTAGAATAACTAATTCCTAAAACTCTTTCTAATTGGTGTACTTGACACTCAATGATACACTTAACCTAAGGAGGGTCACCCCCTTTTATAAGAGAAGTCTCATTCTCTCTTTCCTTCCTAATCCGATGTGGGATTGGGAAGGGAGCATCCCATCAATCTCCACCTTGCGACTTTAGCCAATCTCATGTCTGCACTTCACTTGATGAAGATCTTCCATAGCTTTCGCTACCATGCTCCACCATAGAAGAACATATTCACTTAGAATAAACAATTCCAAGCATTTTACTTCGGTCATGTCGAAAACATCCTGCTAATAATTTATGGTTGGTGTGTGTTTTGAGTGAGTAAAAATAATTATCAAATAAGGCAAATTATCTCACAAAACAGTGTCACATAATCAAACACAACTAAGGCAGAGTACCTATCGCATGCAGATAGTAACACGGGAGTACCACGATTTTATATTTATAAATATCGTATCATTGGGAACGTTGGTGACGACTTGTTATTTTCTACCAATTATGACAATCTTTAAGGTTTGGGGAATTAGTCCTAGGTGTCCATTCAATTCAGGTGGATAGTTTAAATAATAATTAAAACAAGAATGGAAAATAATTGACTAAGATCTCTAATGAAGTACGTATGATTAATTAAGTTGAACAGTGTTCGAAGGTGTAGCTTGCAAGCGGATCTAAGGCAATTATGAATTCAAATTGTCTTACTACCATACCTAAATTGTCTAAAATGATTACCTCAATATGGTGGTTGCAAGTAATCCTAAACCTTTTTAAATTAGTTATTAAGGCGTCAATTTAACAACATAATCTTAAGATTTGCATTGATTCCAAACCCGAGATTATTAGGTTGTCTAACCTCAGTATGGTAGCCATAAGTTATTAGTCCTAATCTGACAATTTGTTAAATCTCCTATGGTGGGGACTCATTAACAAACTTCTCTAAAGATCTGTTGAGTGAGATAAGGATCTGGAGTACAAGTCTCGGCGAGATCTGGAGAATTAAGCCAGCCCATGGAAGCAGTAAGAGCAACACGACAACTTTCTCTCTCCTTGTCTTTTACATTCTTGTGTTACTTTTCATTTATATGTTATGATTCTGGCTCCTAGGATTCTCTTTATTTAGATTGATTAATTAATGATTTATACATTTCCGAAAAGGATACGTTTTAATATACATTGTGAATTGCTTATTGTTTTACGCTTTCAATTTGATTCTTGTATTGAGTTTATGCTATGAAATTTAGGTTGATGCATGATACTACAATAGTTAATTAAATTGAAGGTTTGTTAAGGAGACCCAACCATAGGAGATTTAACAAATTGCCAAATTAGGTCTAATAACTTGCGGCAACCATACTGAAGTTAGGTTGCCTAATAATCTCGTGTTGGTAATCAATGCAAACCTTAAGATTAACTTATTAAATTGATGATTTAATAACTAATCTATAAAGGTTTAGGATTACTTGCGACAACCATATTTAAGTAATCACATTAGACAACTCGGGTATGGTAGTGAGACGATTTGAATTCATAATTGTCTTAGATCTATTTGCAAACCGAATTATCGAACACTGTTCACCTTAATTAATCACACATTCCTCCTTAGAGATCTTAGTTAATAGTTTTTCATTCTTATTTTATTATTCTTTAAACCAACATATTTGAATGGACATCTAGGACTAATTCCTTGAACTTTAAAGATTGTCATAATTGGTAGAAACTAACCAGCCGTCACCAACGTTCCCGAGGATACGATATTTATAAATATAAAATCGTGGTACTTCCGTATTACTATCTGCATGTGATAGGTACTTGATGAGTTATATTTATATATAAAAATAATATAAATAATTGAATAAAATAATACTAAAAATAATAGGAATTCTCAAGATTAAAATAGAATTGTCACTAAGAAAATAAACTCAACTAGGCAGAGAACATATCAAAATAGTTTAGTAAATAAAGGTGGTATTCATATTTTAATATTTATAAAATCGTTTTCCCCAAGACGTCTATTAATTTTTAGTGTAGAAAATATAATTAAATCAATTATGAATATGATTTGGAAGTATGAATCAATCATCAAGTTTCATGAATCAACTATCACAATTTCACCAAATTCAAGTCTAAAGTAGAATTTCCTCCATACGGATCGTGGCAATAAATTCCTAAATTAAGAACACTTGAATGTTAACACAACTAGATCTCCTATCAATCATCCAAGGTCCGGTCCATCAATAGGAAACTAATCACATTAACTTGACACTAATCGTATATCCAAGGTCCGGCCTAACAATTAGTGTTAACCCGAACCACAAAATCGAATTAGAGCTCAACTCAAGATAAGAATTCAAATCAAAGCCATAATTGAAATTTCAATTCAAGCTAATAAAATCATAACAATCAACTCATAATAGATCAATCTCAAAGTGAAGATGTAACATGAAACCAACCACTTCTACCCTAAAGAAATGTAGAAGAAGAGAGTTCATATTGGGTTGGTAAACTAGATTACAAGAAATATCATCAAAATTAATAGAATAAGGTAATAAAATAATTCCAAAACTAGTTGTCAATTGATACCGGAAAGATCTCTACACTTCAACTCCTCTCTTGAATCCTCTTCTTGCACTTTGAAGCTTGAGTGATTGAAGTAGATCCAAACACCTCTTGATTAGATTGCACAACTCTACCTTATAGACCGAGGAGAAATTACACAACCTAACTAGAGACAATTATCACTAAAACAATCTAGGGATTTCTCTAAGTGAAAGTAGAACAACAAATTCATAGAAAATTCCCTAAATTCTATACCAAAATATATGAAATTCAAGTAAACCCAATATGATATTCAATATCTAAAACAATGTGATAATCAAGCCAATCTCAACCTCTATTAATGGTAAAAATCCTATAATTTATAGATAAACGAAAGCAGGGGTAAAATCGTCATTTTACAAATATAATAGTGATTCCGGCATTGCTACGGGCGTTGCCCTTTCTGCTCTACAGACGTAAAATCCAGAGTGCAACGGTCATAGAGCAGTTAGTTACTTTATAAGGGTGTGATGCACAAAAGGGCAACGTGCGTATAGCGTGTACGGGCGTAGTCCATCTTCCAAGGGCGTAGCACAATTCCAGAATGTTGCACTTTTGCCTCCGAATTTATCTTTTTAAGCCAATTTGCCCCGAAGTTACCTGAAATGCAAAATATACAATTAAACCCTTAATCACTCAATTTATCTCAATTTAATACAATAAAAATCACAAATCATGCACAATTTATATCCCAAAACATGATCATATTTGATGTTATCAGTACTCTGCCTTAGTTGTGTTTGATTATGTGACATTGTTTCGTGAGTCTATTTGCCTTATTTGATATTTATTTTTACTCACTCAAAACACACACCACCCCTCAAAAGCACGATATAAAATAGAGTTATCAAAAGGAAAATGTCTTTTTCTTATCTAATTCAAATGGAATGCAACTATAGGTGTATTGATATGACAACAACAAAGTTAAAGTTCATATTACGCTATAAGGAAATTGTAATGGAAACCATTATTCCCTCTTGCCTTTTTCCCCTTCTTAACCTATTGTCCCCAATTTATTACTGGAAAAGGATGTATTAGCGTGTGCTACCTCATCTCGGTACTGGCTGAAATAATGAACAACTTTGTCATATACAAGTTCTTTAGAGTTAATGCACTACAATTCTTTAAGACACTATTTAATAATTTAAATAGATTTTTATTCAAACAACTATACATGTAAATACCATCGTATCCTAGTGTCCATTTTTCATGATCTATTATTGTCAAATAATTAAATGCTTCCACATTTCTTATTTTGATCTCTTTCATAAGCTCTTTAAAATTTATGAACTTACTTGTTGATCCTCCCTTATACATTAAATTTGATAACTCTTTCCTTTTGAACGTAAATTTAAAGTTTGCCCTTACACACCTTAAACAGAACATATGGACTGCATGTGATGGTTTCCATTCAAGATGATGACTAATTGTACTCAAAATACTTTATGCATATAAAAAATTAAGCCTATAGGCCTATTAGGTTGCTTGTAATGTCTAAAAGTCATAAAACCCAACTGCAACTTGTAGTAGTTTCTTCATCAACCATTACAAATGTCAAGGTATATATGTAGTTGTTTGTCTTCCAACTACTAGCAATGAGAAGAACACTTCCATATGCACCTCTAAGAACTGTATCATCTATAGAAATGATTAGTTGACAATGGGTAAAATTGGAGATAGATATCTTTCAGAGTAGTGAAATACCTTATCATTTTCAAAATTGGATTGATGGTGTTTTCAATGTAAGATTGTGCCTAGGATTGCTTCTTGTAAGACACACATGTACTTTGGTAATATTTTGAAAGTGTCATCCCAAAAAACTTCCTTGTGTGCCTTGAATTTATAGGAGCAATTACTTTCAAATAACTTGTATACATATTAAAAGGGAAGCTTGGTTAGCTATACCTACTGTTTGATCTACATCTCTACTGTAGAATAACTTTGAGTCGTTGTCTTCTGAAAATTTTGTCCAGGGTGGTGGGCCTTAACGTTCCTCACCCTCATCTTGATCATCTTTATTTGTCATTGTCGAGAGATGGCTCAGCCCACGACTGCGCTTTCTGAGAGTACATTCGCTCTCATCGACCGGGGACTGTGTTTTTGTCAAAATCTAAAATTTCTAATTTAGATCGAGCTCATTATTTGGCGAATTTGTTGGGATTTCAGAATGTTCATGTGGTTCCTACTAAAGGTAAATCAGGTGGTCTCACACTTTTTTTTAAAAGATAGTATTCACATTGATGTTGTTGCTTGAGAATGATTTGTTTATTAAGTATATTGTTATGGAGAATAGAACTGGGGGCTTAGCCTCATGGCAGTTTACTTTGGTGTATGACTCTCCCATATTGTCCTTAAAACCTATGTTTTTGGAAGATTTGAACAAAATTTGTGAACCCTACAAAGGTCCATGATAAAATGGGGGGAGCTCTGTTGCTAGCTCAAGTAGGGGCTTTTGGTAAATGGTGGATAAGTATGGATTTATATATCGGGAAGAGCTAATATCTAGGAGAGATTAGAAACAACCTTTGTGAATGGTCTATGGAGAATCTACTTCCCTACTGCTTCCATAACGCATCGGGCAACCTTCAACTCTTATCATAGGCCAATTATAATAGATATTGCCTCTCCTACTTAGACCAGACCGAGGCCATTCGGGTTCGAGATATGTCGACACGAGACCCCTTGGCTGGTGTTATAATTGATGAAGTGTGGTCAAAGGGAGCTGATTTGTCTTGTTTCTCTCAAATCATGTCCAAGATCAAGAATACTAAGGAGGTGTTGAAGGATTGGAATACTAAATTGTTTGGGCACCTACAGTCTAAAATCCGTTATATCAAGGAGCGTATTGAAGTCATTAAAACACTCCCCTAAAGCTGCCACAATATCACTTTGAAACAAAAAGTGCAAGAAAAATTTGATGAGTTGCTCTCTCATAAGAGAATATTATGGAAGGATAAATCTAAGGCCCAATGGTTGGAGAAAGGGGACGCAAACACTCATTTTTTTCAACTCTCCACTATTTTTCATAGACGGTGATAACATCAAATATGATCATGTTTTGGGATGTTAATTGTGCATGATTTGTGAGTTTTATTGTATTAAATTGAGATGAATTGAGTGATTAAGGGTTTAATTGTATATTTTACATTTCGGGTAACTTCGGGGGCAAATTGGCTTAAAAAGATGAATTCAGAGGCAAAAGTGCAACATTCGGAATTATGCTACGCCGTTGGAAGCTAGACTACGCCCTTATAAGCTATACGCCTGTTGCCCTTTTGTGCATCATGCCCGTATAAAGTAACTAACTGCTCTATGGCCGCGCACTCTGGATTTTACGTCCGTAGGACATAACGGCATTAATACGCCTGTAGTAATGCCAGAATCACTGTTTTATTTGTAAAATAACGATTTTACCCCTGCTTTCGTTTATCTATAAATTATAGGATTTTTACCATTAATGAAGGTTGGATTAGGCTTATTTTACATACTGTTACTCTGCCATTTTAATTGTAAAGATTTGGTAGAACTTAGAGAGAAATCTATACTTTGATTTTCCAATTTTCTTAGAGATTACTTTCTACTTGTTGTAGTATTGAGTATCTTGGAATTTATTAGGTTGGTTTGCCTCAAACTGTAAGGAAATCTACTGAATCTATTATAGGGTATTTGTACTACACAAATTGAAGATTCAAGTTGAAGAAGCAAAAAAGAATCAAGAGAAGGAGTTGAAGAGGAAGAAGGTTTAATGTCTATGTTTCACTTTCTCATTTTCTTCTATTATTTCTTGTTATTCTTTGTAATTAGTTAACCAACCTTAGGAACTCTCATTTCTACATTTCTTATAGGTAGATTTGGTTGGTTTTATTTTACAATTTACTTGAGGTATTGTGATATTCTTGGATTGAATGATTGTGGTTTTATTAATTTGAATTGCAATTTCATTGATGACTTTAGATCTGAATTTTATCTTTAGTATAAGCTTTGATTTGAGATTGTGGCTCCAGATTAACACTAATTGTTAGGCCGGACCTTGGATATATGATTAGTGCCAAGTTAATGTGATTAGTTTTCTATTGATGGACCGGACCTTGGATGATTGATAGGAGATCTAGTTGTGTTAACATTCAAGTGTTCTTAATCTAGGAATTTCTTGCCACGATCCATATGGAGGAAATTCTACTTTAGATTTGAATTTGGTGGAACTATGATACTAGATCCAAGATTATCCTATTCTTGGTATTTTGTATCCTCTTATCTCACCTATATTTTACTAAGAATTCCTTCCAACCCTTTTTACTTGCTTTATTCTTTACATTATTCATTTACTTTGCTTTCTAGGAAATTAGAATTCAATCCTATCATTCTTGATAAAGGTTGGATTACTTGATGATTGATTCATACTTCCAAATCATATTCATAATTGATTTAATTATATTTTCCACACTAAAAATTAATAGACGTCTTGGGGAAAACGATTTTATAAATATTAAAATCTGAATACTACTTTTATTTACAAAACTATTTGAGGTTCTCTGCCTAGTTGAGTTTATTTTATTAGTGACAATTCTATTTTAATCTTGAGAATTCCTATTATTTTTAGTATTATTTTATTCAATTATTTGTATTATATTTATATATAAAAATAACTCATCAGATTTTTTGTGCCGCTACCGAGGATATCTATTATTTAGATCCATGATGTTTTCCTCTTAATTCCTTGAAATTTTTGGGAAAATTTTCATAGTAACGGTGTGAATCATATAATGGATCAACTATGTTATGATTTGTTATATGGAATCAATCTTAAGTATCTTTTAAATTTTCTTGTCTATTTCTTGAAGTATCTTTGATCTTCTTGATAGATCATTGGATATTTTGATTTTGTTTAGATTGATTTGATTTGTTAGTAGAATCTTGTTTTTCATGATTTTTTGTAGCTTAATTTTCAGATTTTATTTGATTTTGTTATTCTTAGATTTCTTATTCTTATTTTAGTAGCTTTCTTATGTTACTTGTATTTTGTTTCTCTTTCTTTCATTTAATTCATGTTCTTAGAATTTTTCTTACTTAGATTATAGATTTTTGGATTTAGATCTTAGGTTAGATGATTTAGTATCATGATTTTTAGGTTTAGTTAGTATTTTGGTTAGTTTAGATCCCTTAGGTAAACTTTTACTTAGAAATTTTGGTTAGATATAGCTTAGATATTTTAGAATTTAGGTGAACTCTAATTTATTTTACCTTAGATTAGGTTAACTTTCGGTTCTTTAGGTTCTTATTCTTTAGATTAACTTAGATCTTTTGTTTAATATCTTGGTTTGATCCTTAGTTTAGAATTTAGATCTAATTGTTTTCCTACTTTCTAACTTGACATAGTTTGTTCTAATCCTTCAAACTTGTTTTAATTAGATTCTAGGTATGGTTAGTTTTAGTTTCTTTCTAATTTTTCCTAATTGCTTTAACATGACCTAATTGTTTACTTACTTACGTGACTTTAGATAGCTTTTAATGATTTTTAGTTACATCTTTACTTGCTTTAGATTCATTTGCTTGCCTTTTGTTTCTAGTTAATCTTCTTGCTTTAGTAGGTGGATAATATCTTGATTCTATTCTCTTCTTAGTCTATATTCTTTGAATCTTATTTTCTTAGTTAATATCTCATTCTCTTGTATCTCTATTTTCATTTCCATATTAGTTCTTACTTTAGTTTCCATTCTAGTATAGAAGTTAATTCTCTAGTAATGTCTTCAATTAATGGATATTATTATCTAGATACTTACTTTTGTTAGACATTGTTATTAGATGTTTTCATGTTTTCTACCTTTTATGTTAGTCTAGTTTTCGAATAAGGTAACATTCTTAGAAATTAATTCTAAGAAATGTTAATTTTAGTGACCAACATTTCTGGTTTAGTTATTTAATTCACTTCAGTAGCTTTGTTACATTTCATTTTTAGATTTCAAGTATATTGTATTAATTGCTCTTGCATGTGATTTAGTTAATTTACATGTTTTGTTTTTCTTTGCAATTGATTTAATAGATTCGTATGAATATGCATATAATGTTGTCTCATATTTTCATAGTTTGCATGGTTCTTACCTTTATACTTGTTGCATTCCAGTAGTTAGATTTATGTATATTAATTATATATATATTGCATTTTCTTTGACTTCCACGTTAATGGCAGTAGCATGTTTGTATGTATTTATATGCTACAATTCTTGGTGAGAGTTTTTATTTTCAATATGTGAAAGGAAGATAAGCCACGTAGACAAAGTCAAAGTCAGCATGGTCGTAATCCGGTCAAAGCGGAGTTAATCGGGTCAAAGCGAAGCATAACGAAGAGTATAGTATTCGGACGAAGCATGAAGCCGAGCGACCAGTTGAAACTCCGAAGAGAAGTATTGAGCATTTGGGTGAAGCATGAAGCCGAGTGATCAACGAAAGTTCAGAAGGGAATTCGATGAAGCCATCCCGACTTCGTAGCCAAAAGGAATATTCCAAGTATATTCCGTCCACTGACTTCTTATTTAAATATAATAAGAAAGTGAGTGGCAGGACCCACGGTTTCTGGTCAAATATCACACGAAACCAAGGGATTGGACATATTAAAAAGGCTATAATGATAGTCTTTTGGCTTGTGCAGACAGATAAAGTAGGCAAGTAATGATTCCTTAACCTACTCCCACCAAATAATAAGAAAGTTTGCCTATAAAAGGCAAACTCCCTTATCATTTTAAGGGACTTTTTCTTTTCCTTTCCAAATATATACTTTTTTACCAGAGAACAAATTTCTACTTTTTCTCTCTTCTTAAATATATTTTCCGGTGGCTGATTTTCACGCAAAACAGCACCATTTTTTCTATTTCTTCTCGACAGAACACCGGTTTATGAACTAGGGTTTGTTCTTGATTTCTTTGAATCTTTCAACTAACTTGATCGTCGGAGGGTTCTAACGGAGAAATATCTCCGTTGGGACGTTTTGCGGGGTTCATCCGCTCGAGACTTTTCTACAGCTCAATGGTCCTCTAAGGGTTTACTCAACATAAAATCCTAGTGAAGGGAACCATCAAGCTCGACATCACCATGGGGACTGGAGAGCGGATGAGGACCAAGAAGGTGAAGTTCTATCTTGTAGACATTGATTCCAGCTACAACGCTATACTCGGAATCCCATCCCTCGCAACATTCGACCTAGTGATCTCCATATCACATCAACAGGTCAAGTTTCCGACGAAGTATGGAGTAAGGCTCATCAAAAGTAATCCAAAATCAATCTTGGATTATCTGTTGACAGTCCGCAAAGGGAAAGACGGAGAAGATAACACTTCGACGTCAATGGATATCGGCATGATTTGCGAGGCTTCGAGAGCAGATGATGGAGCAGCCGATAGAAGTGGACAAAGTCCAGATTGTGGACCAAGGTCAAGCGGAACTACTATCGACCATCGATAGAAGAATCCAAAGGCTGATGGAAAGGGAAATAATGCAAATGCTTTGAAGAACTAATAATAAATGATGCCTACCCCGACCAGGAAATAAAAATAGGCATCGAAGTACCCAAGCAACAGGTTCGAGTTGATCCAATTTTTGAAAGATCACACTTCAAACTTCGCCTGAGAAACGTGAGATATGTCCGGCATCGATCCGGAGGTCGCCGAGCACAAACTGAATATCGATCCGACATTCCGACCTGTACAACAAAAGGCCATAAACTTTAGCGATGAAAAAAGGGAAGGAATGAAGCAAGAGATCGAAAAGCTATTAAAAGTTGGGTTTATAAGAGAAGAAGCTTATCCGACTTGGCTGGCTAATGTCGTAATGGTCAAAAAGGCCAACGGGAAGTGGAGGATGTGCGTGGATTTCACCGACTGGAACAAAGCATGTCCGAAGGACTGTTACCCTCTGCCTCGCATCGGTTCGCGAGTAGACTCTACCGCAGGGTACCAGCTCCTAAGCTTCCTGGATGCCTTCTCTGGCTACCACCAAATCAAAATGAACCCGAAAGATCGGGTTCATACGTCCTTAAGAGCAAATGGCGCAGTTTATTGCTACAATGTCATGTCGTTTGGTCTAAAAAATGCAGGAGCGACTTACCAACGGATGATAAATAAAGTTCTAAAGGGATAGATTGGGAGGAATGTAGAGGCCTATGTTGACGACATGGTAGTCAAAACAAAGCATGGAAATTCTCACCTGGCCGACCTCGAAGAAATTTTCGCAACCTTGAACAAGTACAATTTGAAGCTGAATCCGACTAAATGCACTTTCGGAGTCAAATCTGGAAAATTCCAAGGTTTCATGATGACTGAACGTAGGATCGAAGCTAATCTAGAGAAATTCATGGCACTTCGAAACCCAGTCGAACCGAAGTGTATCAAAGACGTCCAAAGGCTCAACGGTTGCATAGCAGTACTGAGAAGATTTGTATCGAAGCTGGCAGAGCAATGTTTACCTTTCTTTAAAGCTCTCAAAACTACAGGTAAAGATTTTAGGTGGACGGAAGAATGCCGACAATCGTGGAGCAAGATCAAGATTTATTTAGAGCAACTTCCGTTACTTAGCTCCCCCGTAGTTGGGGAAACATTGTATATGTATTTATTTGCTTCCAATTTTGTTGTAGCTGCTGTTTTACTTAGGGAGATATATAGTAAGCAACTCCCCATTTATTTTGTAAGCAAGGTCCTTAATGGACCGGAACCGCGTTACCCTAATATAGAGATGTTAGATTATGCTTTGGTTGTCGTGTCCAGAAAGTTGAGGTCTTATTTTGAATCGCACCGGATTAAAGTCTACACAAACGCACCGCTCGGACAAATTTTCCACAAACTCGACCAATCGGGCAGAATGCTAAAATGGTCGATCGAGCTGTGCGGACTTGACATCACTTTCACTTCGTGAACAGCAATCAAAGCACAAGCTCTAGCTGATTTCATTGCTAAAACTTCGTTCACGGAAGAGGAAAATGATCACACCACACCCGAGTCGAACAAACCAGAAAGTCATGATCTATGGGTCATGACGATCGATGGAGCTGTTAACTCAAACGGAGCAGGTTTTGGGATAACTCAAACGTCACCAAATCAATAATTTAATGAGTCGCGAAGTATAAGGCTCGAGTTTCAACTGTCCAATAACCAAGCTGAATACGAAGCGCTGATTCTAGGATTGCTTTGGGCAAACGAAGTGAAGATCGCCGACCTCGAAGTCCGAAGCGATTCACAAGTGGTGGTGAATCAAGTGAACGAAGAATATGCCACGAACTCCGAAAAATTTAAAAGAATACACAAAGATGGCATTGCAATTGAAAAGCAAATTCAAAAACTTCGTGGTAAAGAAAATCAATAGGGCGCAAAACATTGCAGTAGATGAATTGGCCAAAGTCGCTTCAGGCGAGTTCATCGATGAAAGGAAAATCAACGTTGTTCGCCATGCCTTTCTTCCCAAATCAACACTGTCGAATTAACGGAAGGGACTTGGATTGACCACATTAAGCGGTTCATCCAAACCGGACAACGAAGTAAAAGCCGGACAAGTCGGGAAGCAATCCGCTCAATATGTAGTCCATGATGACGTTTTATATCGCAGATCATTTACAAGGCCCATACTTCGCAGATCATCCAGGGGCCAGAGCGCTTTCGAAAAGAGTAATTCACCAAGGTTACTACTGGTCGACACTTCGACAAGATGCAAAAGACTTCATTCAAAGATGTCGAAGCTGTCAAATCTACGAAGATATCCACAGACTTCCTTGAATCACTCAAACTTTGGTAGTCACTTCGTGGCCATTCGACATGTGGGGAATCGATCTCATGGGAAAATTCCCAAAGGAAAGAAGTGGATTCGAGTACATGGTCGTGGTAGTTGCTTATTTCACAAAGTGGATCGAAGCCAAACCCTTGGTCAATTCCACCGAAGACAATGTACGCGGCTTCTTTCATGACCATATCCTCTGCAAATTTGGAGTTCCAAGGGCTATTGTATCCGACCATGGAACCCAATTCTCAACAAAGTTCATAGCGGAGTGCAACCGACTTCACATTAAACATTGGAAATCATTAGTTGTACATCCACAAGGCAATGGACAAGCTGAGGCGGCAAACAAATTAGTCATGGCAGCCTTAAAAAAGAACCTCGCGAACAAATCGAATAAATGGGTCGATGAGCTGAATAATGCATTATGGGCAGTACGAACTTCGACTAGGGGCCCCACAGGTGAAACACCCTTCGCACTGGTCTATGGATCGGAGGCGGTCGCACCAGCCGAACTCGCACTGCCCACAGCGAGAATTTCCATGTTCAGTGAGACACAAAATCAAGAGTCAAGAAAGATCGACTTGGATTTGTTGGAAGAAAGAAGAATAACGGCGAGGTTGAGATCTGAAATTTTCAAACAAAAGTCGAAGGTGAATCACGACAAACGGATACTTCGACGACCTTTACACATCGGTGATTGGGTACTTCGCAAAATCGAAGTAACCTCAAGACAAGCCGAGGCCAATAAATTAACTCCCAATTGGGAAGGCCCTTATTAATCAAGGAAGAAGTCGGACCCGAAGCAAGATGGAACGCTTCTACCAAATTCATGACATTCTAACCACTTGAAAAAGTACTTCGTGTAAACATTTATTCAATGCGAAGTTACTTATTATTTTAATAAATTTTGAATTCATATGGAAATTTTTTAATATGCTTCGATCTTTATTTATTTAAATTTAAGTTATTTTAGATTTGAGTTACAACTTAAATAGGTATAACAATTTTTCTTTAAATATAAGAAAAATGGAAAAACAAAGTTGAGTTGAAATAAAAACTCAAAATTTTATATATATTGGGATAAGTACAGAAATTGAAAGTACAAAAATCCTATGCTATTGCATCAATTTGAGGAAGCCATATAGTCATAACAACGAAGGGTCCATGTCATCTTGAGCAGTCGGAGCCGAAGCATCTTGGGCTGAAGAAGAGGGACCAGGATTAGAAGCATGTGGTACAGGCAGATTTTCTCCATCACCGGGGTCAGCCGTGTCGGTTAACTCATCATCACCACCAGCGTCACCACCCTCCTCTTCCATTGCCTCCTCCAGAGCAGGAGTAGTGGGAGTGGTCCTTAGATAGTCCCAGAAATTTGGACAGAGACCTGGCGGTGGTACCCATTCTGGCCGACCCTCGGTGACATCCTCCTCCCTAATCTCTTGGAGCTCATCCTCCTTGAAAGGGATGAAGTCAGCTCCACCACGACATTCTTCGGCATAAGGATCGTTGTAAAAACACTTCAACAAAAACATCTTATCCTCGAACTTATGGTGAAGTTGCCAAAGCATATGGATGTTGCCCTTCTCGAAGAATTCAAGCTGCCGCTCATTCGGATCAAACTCGTAGGACTCAGACAACTTGAAGCTAGCAATAAGTTTGTCTCTATGCTCGTCCGACTTCAAGGAGTCATTCTCTTCTTGAACAGCAGCAAGTTGAGCCACTACTTCTTCCCGACTGGTCCTTGCCCTTACCACTTGGTCATTCAAGCCCAAATTCTCGGATCAAACTCCGGCCAACTCCAACTTCAGTGCAGCCACCTCTCTCTCAAGAGCCAAGCTTCGGTCCTTAGCAGCCGCAAGCCTTTGATCGGACCGAGAGTGTTTGGCCTTCAGACCATAGACTTCATCTCCCAACTTGTCTTTAGACATCCGAGTATTCCTCGGAATCGACGATTGATAGTCGAAGTCCCGCTGCATAATGCAAAGCATAGACTCCGCGTCACCATGCCTTGTCTGATACTCCTCGGCTCTCCGCCTTTCATGATTCAGCATTGAAGACTTCTCCCCAAGGTCGAGGAGAAAGGCAGAGAGCTACGAAGTCCACATAAGAGAGGTCGAATTAAGAATCAACAGGAAAATACGAGTTTGAAATTAAATCTACCCGAGAGATAAGGGCACCGCTCCGATTAACAACCTCATTTGTCGGACACCTGCCGGCAGCCTCGAAAGTCGCCGAGTTGGCACTACGTTTGAGAGGAAGAGCACCGTAGCGCGAAGAAACTTCCCCATCTAAAAAGTCAAAGTTGAAGAGTAGGGGAGTAGCCTTCATGACTGTCTCCTGCAAAGCAGCAACTTCCACTGGATCCAGAGGATGGCTGAAGCCTGCGCAAAGCCATGGCAAAGTGTCCGACTCTGCTTCCTTCTCCTTGTCCTAAGATGAATTTTTAGTTGTAGGGACAAGAGGAGGATCCCTTTGAGAAGGAGCTGGAGCAGTAGATACAAAAGTCTTGGCAGGAGCAGGAGTTGGCTGGAGGTGAAGCAAAGAAGAATCAAGAGAAGGAGTTGAAGAGGAAGAAGGTTTAATGTCTATGTTTCACTTTCTCCTTTTCTTCTATTATTTCTTGTTATTCTTTGTAATTAGTTAACCAACCTTAGGAACTCTCATTTCTATATTTCTTATAGGTAGATTTGATTGGTTTTATTTTACAATTTACTTGAGGTATTGTGATATTCTTGGATTGAATGATTGTGGTTTTATTAATTTGAATTGCAATTTCATTGATGGCTTTAGATCTGAATTTTATCTTTAGTATAAGCTTTGATTTGAGATTGTGGTTCCGGATTAATACTAATTGTTAGGCCGGACCTTGGATATATGATTAGTGTCAAGTTAATGTGATTAGTTTCCTATTGATGGTAATTACCAAAAAAAAAAAGTTTCCTATTGATGGACCGGATCTTGGATGATTTATAGGAGATCTAGTTGTGTTAACATTCAAGTATTCTTAATCTAGGAATTTCTTGCCACGATCCGTATGGAGGAAATTCTACTTTAGACTTGGATTTGGTGGAACTATGATACTAGATCCAAGATTATCCTATTCTTGGTATTTTGTATCCTCTTATCTCACCTATATTTTACTAAGAATTCCTTCCAACCCTTTTTACTTGCTTTATTCTTTACATTGTTCATTTACTTTGCTTTCTAGGAAATTAGAATTCAATCCCATCATTCTTGATAAAGGTTGGATTACTTGATGATTGATTCATACTTCCAAATCATATTCATAATTGATTTAATTATATTTTCCACACTAAAAATTAATAGACGTCTTGGGGAAAACGATTTTATAAATATTAAAATCTAAATACTACCTTTATTTTCTAAACTATTTCGATAGGTTCTCTGTCTAGTTGAGTTTATTTTTTTAGTGACAATTCTATTTTAATCTTGAGAATTCCTATTATTTTTAGTATTATTTTATTCAATTATTTGTATTATATTTATATATAAAAATAACTCATCAGACGGCATAACCATATTCATTTTGTTTTGGACTGGAAATACCATAGATTCACAAATGTTGATCTTATTGGAAATACTTTTTTTAGCTTTTACTCGAATTTATTTTCCAGCTCTACCCCTATTTATTTTCTTAGTGACAATTCTATTTTAATCTTGAGAATTCCTATTATTTTTAGTATTATTTTATTCAATTATTTGTATTATATTTATATATAAAAATAACTCATCAGACGGCATAACCATATTCATTTTGTTTTGGACCGGAAATACCATAGATTCACAAATGTTGATCTTATTGGAAATGCTTTTTTTAGCTTCTACTCGAATTTATTTTCCAGCTCTACCCCTATTTTTTATATTAATTTTCAGGACTTGATCTAGCCCTTTGTAAATGCTGCCCATAACAGATTTCTCAATTGCATTCTGGATATCACTGAAGTACACAAAATCTTGTTTTCCATGGCTAATAACAAGAGTCCGGGCCCAGATGGGATGAGCCTGATTTTTTTCAAAACGTACTTTGGAGCATAGTAGGTAAAGATGTTCTCAAAGTTGTCCCAGCTTTCTTAACCACCATCAGGCTTAGTCGGATTGCTAATTAACCACACTTTCTTAGCCCTTATTCTAAAGAGGTTAGTTGCAAATATGGTTTGATTAGTTCAAACCAATAGCCCTATGCAATGTAGTGTATAAGATTATCACTAAAATCTTATCGAACAAATTAAAGGGTATGCTAGACTCTATTATCTATCCTAATCAAGCGACTTTCATCCCTAATCGGTCTATAGTGGACATCATTAACCACGAAGTCATGTTCTATATGAAAGCTAAGAAAGGTAGTAAATGCTTCATGGTCATTAAGGTGGATATGTCTAAAGTGTACGATATGGTGGAATGACCTATTGTGATTGCAATTCTCAAGAAAAACAGTTACTGTGACTTATTTTGTGAGATGGTTTGTGAATGTATGTCCTCTTCTTGGTAGTCTATAATCATCAATGACTCTCCTCATGTCCCCCCCTCTAGAGGAATCAAGCAAGGAGACCCAATCTCCCTAGCTTTATTCACTATTCTGTCGATTTGTTATCCAGGTTGTTGGCTAGATTTGAAGCAGCTGGGAAGCTATCTGGTATCAAAGTTTTCCGTAGAAGCCTAAGAATCATCCACTTGATGTATGCTGATGATCTAGTCATCTATTGGCAAGCTAATGACAAGGAGGCTATGGAAGTGGAGAGTTGCCTTGAAACTTATTGTAATTAGACGGGACAATGGATCAATTAGGATAAGTCCATGATTCATTAATACTCTAAGGAGTACCAAGTTATTTATATGTGGTACCCTTAATATGAGAGAATGTAATCATGTTGGATCTTACTTGGGAAATCAGTCCTATAATTTCAAATCTAGGAATGAAGCTTTTATATTTGTTATGGAGAAATTGGAAAATAGATTTGCAGGATGGAAAGAGAAGGCTCTTTCCCTAGTTGGCCGAATAGTTTTAGTGAAGGAAGTTGCAACAACTCTCCCATTCTATGTGATGCAAACATTTTTTGCTCCCAAAACAATTATGTGAAAGAATAGACAATACTGTTTGGAGATTCTGGAAGGGATTCCATGATCGGAAAAGACATTTATATCTCAAAGCCCGGGAGGGTATATGTGCTCTAAAATCAATAGGTGGGATTGGCTTTCGAAAGTTCTATGACATGAACACAACTTATAACTAAGTTGGCTTGGAGAATGTGCACAAAACCTAATAGAACCTGGGTGAAGCTAATCAAATCTAAGTATTTGTGTGGGCAAAGGGTTTTGGACTTCCAACATTCTAGGAAACAAAAATCTTGGATATGGTATGGTATTAATTCCTGCTATGATTCTCTCCAGAGAGGTGTGTTATAGAATAGGGCAAGGTTCTATAGTACACAACTATGAAGACCCTTGGCTACTTGAAAAAATTATTTTCATGTTCCAGTAGAGGTTCAACAAGGTTGACAAGTTGTTCTATGTCAAAAATTTGATGACACCGGATGGGCAATCTTGGGATAGTAGTGTTGTTAATGTCCAATTTCCACCTTCTATCAGCCACATCATACTCAATACTCCTATTTCTCAAGGAGAGCAAGATGTGTATGTATGGATTCCCTCCAAGTCATGGAAGTTATCGATAAGAAGCTCTTAACTCTCCAACATAGCAAGGTTGCCTTAATTTATCTCCTATGGTAGATAGGAAGGTATAGAGTAACCTATGGCACTCACAACTCCTTGAAAGACACATGATTCTTTCTTGAAAAAATTTAGTGAATATAATTCCCACAAAGTGCCGCATTAAATAGTTTGTGCCCTTCACCGACCTAAGCTGCTATTTGTATGGCCAAGGTGTGGAATCCCCCCACCATTTGATGTTTAAATTCCCTATTATTACTTGTTGGGGGAACTCTTATTGGGTCTTTAGAATGCCTGATTGGATTGTTAACATTTTATATTCTAATTCTATGCTTTTGCAAACTATGCCTTTTGAGGAAAAGGATAAGGTTGGGCATTTTGAAGTAATTGCTTTTTAAAGCATTTGACATATTAGGAATGAAATCATATTAGAGGGACTGCTCCTGAATGGTCTGAATTTTCTCAACAGATAAATTGTCTATCGACTAGATATTGGGGTGTTGCTCAACAAAGCGTGTTGACTTGAAGACAAGGAAGGCTCAAATGAATTGGAAACCCCCACTCCTGAGGGAATTCAAATTGAATTGTGATGCTTCTTGATGATGCTTTTGAAGTGATATAGAAATTAATAAATAAATGAGTGAAATAATAATAAAATTAATAACATAAGAATAAGTATAATTAAACTTGTCACTAATCTTCAATCATCTAGGCAGAGTACCTATCATGTAGATAGTATCAAAGCAAGTATCAAGATTTTGAAATTTATAAAATTGTTTCTCCCCAAGATCCTTATTAAGATTAGGTGTAAGAAAATATAATGAAATCAACTATGATCATGTTTTGGAGGAATGAATCAATCTAAAGTTTGTCCAACATCAACAATGATGAGATTGAAACTAAGATTCCTATAAAGTAATGTAAAATAAAGCAAAGTAGAAATTAATCAAGTAATGGATGGTAGAAACTCAAGTAAAATCATAGGTAAAATGGAGGATACATACTACTAAGGGCAATATAATCATGAATTAACTATCATAATTCCACCAAATTCAAGTCTAAGGATGAACTTCTTCAATACGGTTCGTTGCAAGAAATTCATAAATGAAAAGCACTTGAATATTAATACAATCAAATCTCCTATCAATCATCCTAGTTCTTGTCCATCAATAGGAAAATTCAATCACATTAATTTCGCACTAATCATATGTTCTAGTTTCGACCTAACAATTAGTGTTAATCTAAAACTACAACTTCAAATCAAAGCTCAAACTAAAGATAAAATTCAGATCCAAAACTATTAATGAAATTGTAATTCAAATTAATAAAGCTATAACAATTGATCCATGAAAACCATAAAATGCCCAAAGTAACAAGTAAGATAAAACCAACTATTTCTACCTAAGAGAAATGTAGAAAGAAGAGTTCCTAAGGTTGGCAACTAGATACAAGATAGAAAACACAAAAAGTACTAGAAGTAAGGAGAAGATAGATGTCGTTATCAATTGGTCGTTGAATCGAGAATTTCTCCTCTTCTTCAACGCCCTCTTTGATCTTCTTCTTGTTCTTCTTCTAGCTCCAAAATTGATGTAGAATAGCTTCTCTTGTGGTAGCTTCAATGAAACTCCTTACGTATCAAGGAAATCTCACAAAAGCCAACTAGAGACACTTATAACTACAACAATATCTAGAATAATCTATAGCAAAATAGGATTTACAAGGTGTTTAGAAAACTCTCAAAGTCTAACCAACAAATCAAAATGAATTCAAAGTGTACACATGAAACCAACCAAAAACTAGCTAATACTATCAGCCAATCCGAAAACAGCTGAAAATTCTATTATTCATAGATAACCGAAACTAGTGGTAAAATAGTC
Organism: Cynanchum wilfordii; assembly: GCA_025388415.1. Lineage (NCBI taxonomy): Eukaryota > Viridiplantae > Streptophyta > Magnoliopsida > Gentianales > Apocynaceae > Cynanchum > Cynanchum wilfordii. Next base: position 97,045 of record JAHSUH010001404.1, read on the forward strand.
ATTTCACACTTGAAAACAGGATTTTGAACCTCACTACGGGCGTAGTCGGCTCCTCTGTTACGGGCATAGAGACTTCGTTAATAGCTACGAGCGTAGTACATCTTCTAAGGGCATAGTCATCTTCCAGAAAATTGTATTTTCAACCCCTAATTTATTCTTTTTAATCAATTCAGCCCGAAAGTCACCAAAAACAGAATAATTGCAATTAAATCCAAAATCAATCAATTTTTCTCAATTTAGTACAACAAAGCTCAACAATTATACACAAATAATGTTCCAAAACATGATCATATTTGATGTCATCACTTCCTTTGATAGTAATGAGTCTTATGCATGAGTTGTCAAGAGACATCACAATGGTAAGATATTAGGAGCTTGGACACATCACTTCTATTCCCCTAATGTGTTATGCGAGATGGAAGGGATGATCCAAGCTCTTAAAATGGCGGATAATCTGAGGCTACTGAAGGTGTGCATAGAAGGAGATTCACTTGGGGTTATTCTGGCACTAAATGGTATTGATTCTCGGGATGATTGGGGGTTGAGGGATAATTTGGAGAGAGGAAAGCAATTGCTAAAAAAATACATGGTATGGTCTGCTTGTTTTGTTAATCGTAGTGGTAATCGTTGTGCCCATAATCTAGCAAAATCGGCTAAATATATTAATTTTTTTGGTGCTTTAAATCTTGACAATCTCCCCAGGGTTCTTTTTTGTGACAGTGGAGATCTTTTGTAATTATTTTGGGCACTGATGAAATAGAAGGCTGAATATCCATTAACCTAAAAAAAAAAAAAAAAAAAAAACAAACAATGTTCTCTTGTAATATTTTTTTCTACGTTCCGAAATTTCTTATATATGGTGGATTTTCTTTATTGTGGTGTTCTTTGTTATGGAATGCAACGAAATCACTATGATTGTTTATGTTGATTTTTTGAGAAATCCTAAGAATGACTATTTGTCACAATTGGAATATATATATATACTAACTATTTAATAAAAAACAAAAATAAAAAAGTCAAAGTAATAATTATTTGCTATTTTCTCAAAATAGATTAAATTAATATTTTGAAATTAATATTAATTAATTATCATTTATATATGTTTTAAAAAAAAATTAAGAATATTTTAATTTTAATATTTTGTGTTTCTTGGCATGTGTAAATCAATTGGTAAACACCCTCACTTATGACTCAAATGTCATAAGTTCGACACACATTAGAAGTTAGGATTTTTTTTTTAAAAAAAAAAAACTTGTTGATGGAGTATATATCAACATAGTTGGTTGCGAAATAAATAAATTGGAGACATCTGTTGGCGGGCACAATCACCAGCATTAATTTGACCGAAATTTAACACCGGTCCTAATTATTACATATATCTGCCTCCTATTTTAATTATTACCCCATAATAATGACCCGAATTTGCCACCTATCTTTAGTATAACTCCCTCCGTTATTGTCTTTTTTTCTTTTTTCTTTTTTTGGCGCACAAGAAACACATATGTTAAAAAAAAATATAAATAATATTTTAAAATTAAAAAAAAAAAACTAAAATAACTTTTGAATTTATTTTTCTTTTAAAAAATAAATATAATTAATAAATATAAATGGTAATATATTAATTATATGAGTCTGAAAAAAAGAAATCAATAAATGCATATTGATTTACTCATGTGATAAGTAAAAGAAAAACATCAATTTCTTTCCAATGTTATAATAGTTTTTTTTTAAAAAAAGAAAAAAATCCAATTAAGTATACAATATTGTCAAGAAGGTGTAAGCTCAGTTGGTAAGCACCCTCACTTATGACTTGGACGTCATAAGTTCGAGACACAATAGAAGTTATGATTTCTTTAAAAAAAATATATATATATACAATATTGAATACTCTGTCTTTTTTTTTTTTTTTTACTAGTCTCACATTAATTAATAATTTTTTCAAGACTACATTATTAAAAGTCAGTGTCCAATAATACCAAAACGATATTATATTATTTAAGTAACAATCTACCTTACCAACTTGCCAAAACAAGGAAAAAAACAAAGAAACAATAAAAAAAAAATCTATCTCAGCATTTAAAGAAGTTGGTGAGTTAAATTATTATACCTAAAGTTCCATCAAGTGTACATTTTATAGATAAGATTGTAAACTTCAAATCAACTACCAAATCATGAATGACAAATTAGTCGTATTTTACGTTTCATATACTTAAATTCATATATATATTTCAATTAAAATGTTTAGTCAAAACGAAGCATGTATTAGCCATGTAATGCATTAATCAATGTAAAATTTGTATTAAATTTCTCACAAATTAATTAAATTTGGTCATATTGATCCTTGAACACTGATTTTGTCAAATGATTTGGAATATTTATGTATATTTTGTTGTGCATTTAATCCATGGTTTTGCTTGTCTCTACTGCAGGTTTCCCATTTTTATTGCTCTGCCCTAGTTTTATGTGCTTCTTTAATTTGTGAGTTTAGAAATGTATGAGGTGTCATGAAATTAATACGTTTTCCCTAATGACTTTGGGAACCTCATGGGTCGCTATCTTACAGTAAAGTCAACTTCTTAAAAAAAAAAAAAAAAAAAAAAAACACCTACGTTCATGAAATTCCATATCATATGAAGACATACCGTGCTGCCAAGCATTAAAAATTTTTATTCAATGGAAATTATGACACCAAGGACTCTGACATATCACATTATATAGCAATTTAAGTACTTCCAAATTTAAGAGTCTCATGTTCTATAAGAGGTTAAATTATATACCTTTGAGAGATATGTAACAATCCATTAAGATTTTCTTCTTGTCTCTATATATAATTATACTTATAAGATGTTATTCGTGATTTAATATAACTTTCTGGAATATATATATACAATTATCTTTTTCATGGGATTTGAGAGGTAGTCCTTTAAATCTGAATAGAATTTGTTTCTCCATTATTTTTTTGTTGTTTTAGGTTAGGGTTTGGACATAGATATGAAAATTAAAAAAAGGTGGTGTTTAAAATATAGATGATGGTGTCAACAAACCACTTTTGGAGGTACCATATATTGGGGATGAGAAAAGTACACAAGGAAAGATAAAAATAAATTTCTTACCGAAAGATAAGTCTTTCCCCAGGAAGGAATGCCTGTGGCACCACCATGATCAAGAATCCATTTCCTAGCTTTAGCAACTGCACCATCACCATCATCAGGTCCTTCTCCAAGCAACCGTAATGCTACGTAGCTGAGCGCTGAACCAATCATTGTACTGTGTCCTTCTATATAGAATCCCCAACCTCCATCATCGTTCTGCATGTAATACATTTTCATATCCATCAAAATTATTTTCGTTTCTCCCTCTCTCTTTTTTCTTATTATTATATTATTTCTTTGAAAAGAAAAAGAAAGAGAAAAGGGATCATTGAAAACCATGAAAAGTGACATGACTTGAACTCTCTAAGGGTTTGGAACCAGTAATTTTTCTCAAAATGGCTGAATAATTAAGGATTTAAAAAATAAATAAAGTAACTTGAAATTTTTTATATAAAAAATAAAATTTAAAAAAAAATAAAAATAAAGAAAAAGAAAAGAATAAAAGGATATACATACTTGATGATTGTAGATGTACCGAACCAACTCCTTCTTATGTTCTGATGTTAAGATTGTATTAATTGTTCCACTGATATACAACGCAATTAACTGTAGAAAAATGAGAAAGAAAAATAAATATAACTTGAAATATAGAAAATAATGAACTAAATATATAGAAATAAAAGTCAAATTTAAACTGAAAAATATATATATAACATTTCTAATTTATTTTTTTAAAAAAAATTAAATAAAATTTGATATATATAGAATACTATATAAAATATTACCTGAAATCAGGTTTGCGGCCGGTTAGAAATGCAATAATTATTTTGGGCTGGTCGTTCCAGATAATATAACAATTACGTACAAAAAACATAAATAAACTGTTCTTTATTATAAAAGTTAACATTCAAATTATTAAACAAGTAATTGAAGATCCTCTACATCCTTGGGTTTTTCCTTCACTCTCTTTTGTTTTTTTTTTTTTTAAATATGAATTATTACCAGTGGCGGTGTGAAGAACAGTGGACCAGCATTCTCGGCCGGCCAGTGACCGTCGCTGGCTTGGATGGCACGATTTAACCGAAGAGCTTTCTTAACCGCTGTTGTTGCAGCTTCAAAAGTCACGTTTTCATCATTAGTCAATCGAACCGGTGGAGTGCTCAGAAGATCCAAACCGCTTTCTTTGATTAGCTGCATGCAGATAAGAATTCATAATAAAAAAAACCGTAAAATTCATCATTAATCTTTTCTTCTTTTTTTTTTGGGGGGGTTAGTTAATGTAAACGAGCCGGGCCGGGCCTAAAGATTCGTGTTGTATTGGTGGGGGATTGGTGGGGGACAAATATATTTCAATTACCTGCATTCTCATGAACAAATCACCGCAAGGATGAACACCCTTTTTCTTGTTGTTTCTGTATTCTTCTCGGGCCGTCTCGAACGCTTGTCGTTTTTCAGGGGTTCCACCATTTGGATCGTATTCCCAAATTTGTCTGCCTACAAAATTGTTGGTGCTGTATAGATACGGTCCCTTGCCTTCTGCTATCTTAAGCTTCCACATCCTCTCCGCTTCTTTACTGCAATTCTGCAGTTTGATTCTGATTCAGCAAATCGCCAACTCATGGGTAGAGTAAAACATTATATAACACAAGAATTTTACCCGTTTTATAAAATATTAAATTTTAAAATTTTCTTTTTAATTTCGTAATTTTATTAAAAAATAAGAATACTTAAATGATAATAAGAAAAAATTATAAATGTATCTTTACGTTTTATTTTATAAAATGAAGATTTAAAAATAAATAAATAAAAATGAAGGGAGAGAGAATATTTAATTATTTCATTTCATGCTATGTATTTAAAAAGGTAAATTATTTCATTTTTTATTATTATTATTATTATTATTATTTATTGGGTAAAAAACTAATATATTCCACTTAGGGATGAAGGAGTTAACAAAATTTTCCACAAACTTTCCAACGTTTGACCACCTGCAATAGAATACCAAGTTCACACTGTATATTTATATGTTTTTAAATAACTTTTCCATTTTAATATAAATAAAATTATTCACTTCTATAATTATATAATGTGTGTACTGATAAAAATTCAAAATATTAACAAGAAACACTCCATAATAAAAACTGAGAGGAAACAAAATATGAAAAAATTGTGTATTTAATTTCTCAAATTCCACGAGCAATTCAAATCAACTACTCAAAAGAATGAATACAGTAGAGGGAAAAGTACCTAAACGATGATCAACCAAAGTAAGCAACCCTTGCGTTGGAAAATGTGCTTCTAAGGATTATGACGATAGTAGTTATATACACAAAGTTGCTACAGTTATTAATTGCCAACGTTTTCAAGTAGTCAATTTCAAGAATCCAAACTTATCAATATCTTTATCTTTTTTTTTTTTTTTTTTTGGTAAATAACTTATCAATATCATTATAAAGTGAATTCAAGGTTCATTTCCAAAAAAATTATTATTACTATTTAAAAAAAAAAAAAATATATATATATATATGATATATATTATAAATCTATTTATTATGTGAATATTCATTGAGGTATCACTTCTTTATTTTTTTATATCCTACTTTCTCTAGTATCCTACTTTCTCTAGGGTTTTATCTCTATAACTATATAAGTCTTATACAAGAAAAGATGAATCAATAAAATTACTTTCTATACAATTATATAATAATAAATTTACAATGGTCCAATCTCTATGGATCCGTTGATTCAATCCGTCATGGATTTGAGGGGCGTTTTGGGCTTATCTCGATCCAATTGTTTTGATTTGTTCCGAGGGGCATTTTGGGCTGGATCTCGGAATGGATTCGATATTGTGGGCTTTTGGGCTTGATCTCGATCTATCGAATAATTTGATTTCTTGTTCCGAGGGCTTTGGGACTTTGTCTCGGAATGGATTTGGACTTTGAGAGGAATGAGCCGATTTCGACAGAGGTTCGGTATCCTTGTATTCTCTCTATTTTCTTCTTTATTATATTATTTTTATAACACGTTATGAGCACGAGTTTCTACCGCGATTTTATTGTTGATTCTGGAATTTTGATTAAATATGTTTACTGTTAAAGAAAAGTAATATTTTTGTATTTCTATAAATTACAAACCGAATAAGATAAATCTTGTGCGGGTTCCTTATGTATGTATGATAATTGATGTAATATCACATTTTATATATATATCTCATTTAATGGCGGCAAGGTTGCAACGGCCAGGGTTTGAACCTAGGCCTGTGCGCGCAGTAGCAAAAACATTATACCTCTAAGACCGCTGATGCATAGTTCAATTGTTGTAATATTCTTTTTATTTATATTTTATATATGTTAGGTGGCAGTATGTTATATTATATATATATATATATATATATTATATCTAAAGCATTCGTTTTTCTTTTATTTCTTTATTCATTTTATTTCTTTTATCACCTTACTGTATCGCGTGCCTGCTCTTGTAAAGTCAGGTGATATGCTTCATTACAATATTTGCTCTTGTAAAGTCAGGTGATATGCTTCATTACAATATTTGTACTTAAATGCTCCAAACCGTGACTATAATGCCTATCTGCAAAGCATAGTTATAATTTATGCTTATGTAACATGTTTTGTGTTAAGATATTTTTGGAAATTTCAATGACACTGATTCTGGAAATAAATAATCATATTTGTATGCATGAGCAAAAATATTTGGCACTGCTTTTTTCTGTTTACGTGATTACCTAGCATACTTACATGCATACTATTTGATGAGTAGTGCACCTTAAAGAATCTTATATATATAATTTGCTTCTTGCTAATGGAAAGGAAATCAGTTTGATTATGCAAATTTTAAAAAATCCATTATCATGTTTCATAAAGATCAATAGATGTACAGTCGTCTTTTTCCCAATATGTTCTTCCACGGCTAACGAGAGAATAAATTTATCTTTGTTTTTAATATACGTATAGATATATATAAGATATATATTTTCAGTTTTTAATTATGCTTAAATTTAAAATTTATTTTTGTTTTTATATTTATACACATGACTATATTTATTTAATATATATATATATGCGACCATGGTAATTATAATATATATAATTTGTTTATCTTTTAAGATATTTATACAATTCAAGTTTCGATATATATACAATGCCCAATGAATATATATTATATGCAGAATTTATATCTAAATTCCTTTAATTTTGTGTTATATATATATATATATATATATATATATATATATTGTACATATACATATTTTAACATTTAAATGTGTAAATATTTTGTTAATATCATTCTTTTGATGAGAGGGTATGTTGTGACCTGAAGTCGCATATTGTTGCCTATAAGATCATTATTAAACTTTAAGGCCGAAACCCTTTACTAAATGACGCTTATTAAACCCATGAGGTCCATCTGAAGTTGGGCAAAACAAACGTTATCATTGTTATGTTTATAATAAAGTTATATGGGACTTGTTAGTTGATGTTCTTGAAATCTATTCAAAAATAAACCTGAAGTTTATTGAAATATATTCATATATTGATTGCTCTTAAGGTAATTATTATTAAGTCATTCCCAATAAA